>VONZ01001407.1:0-152514 GCA_012976165.1 Labeo catla | reverse complement strand
AAAAAAAAAAAAAAAAAAAAGGTAAAAAATTTTCAAATCTTTAGTAAATGACCTTGAACACTGAATTAACGACAGGTGAGGCATACTGATCTCTCAAAGCTGTTCATTAAGCTAATATATTTATGTCAAGCTGAAACCTCTGAGAGATCATGCTATTATCTGTCAAAAGCACTTAGTATTGACACATGAAGCACTTCTCAAGTGACCCGTCTAAGCTTTAACTGTCAGAAATATGACGCACAGCACATGGGATTAACCTGGTGCATTTTATCGAGATATGAATGATAAACATCAGCTGTGACAGAGCCATTAACACCTCCCTACAGATCATGTTAGGAAGACACAGAGAGAGGTGTTTATATAATGTATATGCATTTGTTTAATCAAAAATCTAGTAAAAAAAAAGAGTAATATTGTGCAATGTTTATATATATATATATATATATATATATATATATATTTTTTTTTATATATATAATTTTCAGCATCATTGCCCCAGTCTTCAGTGTCACAGTGTCACATGATCCTTCAGAAATCACTCTAACATGCTGTTTTGTAAATGAACTTTTCCACGACATTCTAATTCATTGAGATGCACCTGTATATGGCTCTACCCAACATCCACTAAACACCAATCAATTTTCATTTCATGGGATCTTGAGACAGTAAATTTCCTCTACTATAAGTATGTTTACATGACAAAGAGTACTAAAAAGCAGAAATACTAAAAGCAGAAATATTTTTTCCTTTGGATCCCCGTTCACACAGATCCACGAAAAAGCACTGTACTATCCATGCTGGGCCAATAGTTGGTTTTACGCCAACAAAAAACACTACGTGAACGTAATACGCATGCAAGTTTCATCACAGTTTTCACAAACTCTCATTTTTTTATAGTTTACATGGAGGCAATAAATTATGAATACAGTTTTCAAAAATTTGCATTTTCAACCAAAACACCACTGTTGTGTAAATGAATGGCCACATTCATTAAACGTTTTAGTGTGAAAATGATGTAATGAAAAAAAAAAAAACACAAAAAAAAAAAAAAGTGGAAAGTTCTCTTCCACTTTCTTTAAACTGATGTTTGCGGTAGATAAATGTACTGACCCCCCACTCCTACAGAAAGAGTGCTACACAATGAAAGGTCATCTCAAATGGACATCCTGCATAAATGGTGTTGTCAGTCACTGTGCTCAGGCTAAACAACCTAAACTGCACATGTGACACTCAAATTCAAGAGTATAGTTTCTATTTTTATGTTTGAGTCAGTATAGTATACATGACTCCCAAGGCTAGTGTGAGAAATACTTCACAGCTACAAATGTGTATCATGTGTGTGTGAGCGTTATGACCAATGCTGCCAATATTAAAAGCGCATGACCTTTGTGCTTCTAGACCAGGGGTGTCAAACTCAGCAGCCCTGCAGAGTTTTGTTCCATCCTTGCTCCAACACACATATTATGCAGTTTTCAATTAAGGACTTGATTAGTTGGATCAGGTGTGTTTAATTAGGGTTGCATCTAAAATCTGCAGGGCTGCGGCCCTCCAGGACCGGAGTTTGACACCCCTGTTCTAGACCATGAATATTCAATTTTAAAAGTGTTTTTTTTTATGAGCAAGCTTAAACTGCCAGTATATCGTGCATATCACGATGAGCACTGCTGCCTCATGGGTATGGTGGTCATTTGGGTGTGGGAATTGCTGTGTAATTAACTGACTTGTTTGTTAATGAAATGTCAAGTTATTATCTCAGTAATGTATTAATATTATGATGTGTTAATCTGAGAATGGTGCACAAATGGTTGATGTTTCACAAACTGAAACCAGCTATACAGATTAAAGCAGTTTGTGTGTGTGTGTAGCTGTTGTTTTGTTACATGTCTTTTTTAAAGTTTCAGTATTGTTTTAGTTTTCATCCTATATAACATAACACCACAAATTGTTCCATCTGTATGTTTACACTGCATCGTTCTTAAAGTAATACCAACATTACCCATTACAAGTTCTCTGTAATCCCATAATCCACTGGGACTCTCCATACCCAAATGTTTTATTGGTCAAAGCCACAGCATATTGTTATACTTGCTGTTAGTGAAATGTGATAGCAGTAAAATGCCATTGCACTTAGCAGTAAACTATACAGTAAGTACCATCACCCTGGGAGTTTATGATTCAGCAGCACAGACTGGATTAATTTAGATTTTAGTCTCAGACGGTCTTCACAGGGAACAATGGCTAATGATTATCCAAAGTTTGTGAGGTTCATGGCATTAAATATTTAAAGTATACTCAAATAAATTCAATCGAATAGACTAGACTGTAATTTCTTAGTCAGTTCTGTGTTCAGCTCTACCATTATCTGCCCTGTGCGCTTTGCTGTCATCATAGATAAGCAGTGCCTACATTTTTTGTTTTATTTTTTCCTGTTATTGTCTATAAATTTTAAAGTTTACCCTTGAAGTTTTAAACAGTTGTTTTCTGAAAGAATATGCTGACAGCTTTGGAGATTAATTAAATCAGACCTTCCAGCACTGTAAACTACATTTATTTATTTATTTTTTTTTTTTTATGATAATAACCTTGGTGTGTTTGTAATTCTCAGCATTAATCAGGGTCCAAATTAACCAGGGCTTGGATCAAAAATGCCACTGAATATGACAAAAATGCCCCAGATATTTAAAATGTGAGCATAGTGTGGTAAAGAGTAATTTTATCTGTTATAACATTTGATTTATTTCATGATATTGTGCACTAGGTTTATCTAGTAATGGGTTTAGTGCCTTTGCATGCAGACCGGCTGTTAGAAATCAGAGGTACTTTAAATATTGTTGAAAGTGTTGTTAATATGAATTGTTTTTGATTAACACACCCATAATAATCCTTAACAATCTTGAATCAAAATACACAGGTAAGAGCTGTATAATTATTTAACTGTATAAATATTTTTAAATGTATTGTAGAGAATTGATTATATTTTGTGCATTGTTTACAGCTATTTTTGTATTTGATTTACCCGGATAACAGCTTTAATTGTTGAGAAAGAGAGGTAGGACTACTTCCTTCACATCTGGATTCAAATCTCAGTTTGACAGCTGAGTTTGACCCAAACCTTGGTTACTAATTCGAAAACATCACTTTAGAACTACTAACTAAGGACCATTGAATTGCTTCATTAAAAGCTTGATTGTATTACTGTATTAAAAGCAGTGTATTATGTGTAGTAGAGTATTACAGGAGAAAGATGGTCTGAGCGAGTGCAATTACCTGCATCTGATACAGCGTTCATTCTTCAGTTCAGTCTCATATTCACAATAAAACATTAGTTTCAATGTCCGCTGAGGAAAGCGATATCTTTGTCATACTATCCTTTCATCTGTTTAGGGTAAAAAATAAATACTATTGTTAAATACTACTATTATTTATGTAAAATATTATTTATTGAATAATAATATTTAAATAATAAACAACAACAACAACATCAGCCATGATAAAAGTTGCTAGGCAATTCAATCAAAAGTACAAAGACAGCGCTTTGATATAAAGCATAATGTGATGTGATTTTGCCCTCAGCCAAAAGTATTTGCTCTGGAACAAATAACAGATTAATGAGACCAAAGACTGCTTGTTACATTTACCCAAAACAAATTATATCATGTTATATTACTATAAAGACATCAAAGCCAGCGGCAAATTCCTGAAGATCTGAACGAGGTAAAGCTGTTCTCGGCAGATTCATGAGTGCTGAATTCCCACTGATGCCCTGGAGCTCACATTTCCGAAAATGTTGAAGCCAATTTTCAAATAGATGTTATCTTTATTACCCAACCACTTATTTGAAGTCCTAACAAGTACATACTTTCATTAAAAACTATTAATACTACATTTTGTGACACAAAACAGTTTTATTTATACAATGATAGTAGACTTGGTGTCCATCATGAGACCTGCTGTGAGACATACCATATATATCTGAGAAAGTGATACAAACGGTGATACGGCTGAGCAAGTAAAAGACAGCAAAAGACTTTATGCTAAGTTGGATGTGTCATTTAAGCCCTAAATTAAATTCATTACTAAGCGAAGTAGAGTCACATTAAGACAGCACATGATGACATGTGTCAGCAGGGTTATCATGTTCTTCAGGCTGTTTATGCGTGTGTGTGTGTGCGTGTGTGAAACATGATGTGATTTTGGCCCCTGAAGCCCCTGCTTCTCATGGTTGGCTATTGTTTTGTTGGGGTCAAATTTCAGACTTTTTACGTACTTGTCTTAATGGCGAGTAAACCATCCTGACATATCCCCCAGCCACCCCACGCATACAAGCCTGCTTATTCTCTCCATCTCGATTCCATTTTCTGATGTAATACCTGGAAAGTTATGCTTACCTATTCCTGAGTGTTGATTTAATAGTCCATAAGCACGGCTAGTCAGATGTAGCTATTCTTCATCACAGTCCATCAGTCACTCTTGTTCCAATTGCAGTCAGTCATGAACAAAAATATGATCTTAATCCATTTAAAGTGCCTGGGCTTGACCAGAGCAGATTTCTCAAATTCTGTCTGAAATACTTCAGAAACATACTCTACACAAGTACGCAATTGCAGACTATTTACTTTAAAGGGGTCCTATTATGCTCTTTCAGAAAGTCTTGATTTTATTTTGGGGGTGTACTAGAACATGCTCTCATGCTTGGTGGTTTGAAAAACACATTATTTTTCACATAATTTACATTATTACAATACCTTTACCTCCACCTGGTACAAATGGCTCAATTAGTTCCAAAAGGCGGCCTTCCGAAAAATGAAATGTGTTGTAATTGGTTAGCTGTTCCAGTCTGTTGTGATTGGCGAACAGCTTAGATGTTGTTTCAGTACTGCCATGCCCCTTGCCAAAGCAGCTCTGTGTACAGGAGGCCTTTACTGACCCCCCCTGGAGCTGTGTGAGGCACTTTTTACTATGGATGGATGCACTTTAAAGGACTTGTTTTGGACTGATGAAGAGAAACACCTGTCTATGGTGTTCTGAAGCTCGGGAGTGCCAGGATAATTTTTAATATAACTCTGATTGCATTCGTATGAAAGAAGGAAGTCATATACACCTAGGATGCATGGAGGGTGAGTAAATAATACGCTGCAGTAGTGATGGGTCCTATTTTCAGCCTGCAAGATCGCTGATACATTATATTATTGTGCTCATTTTTTAAATTATTTACATACTTGGTTTCATTGCCCGAAACCAGCTCCAGCATAAGGCTAAAAGCAGCCTAATGTTTTTAATATGACTTATTTTGTATTTAACATGACAACAAAATGCCCACATTTCAATAGTTATTTAAAAAGCAGCTACAGAAAACAAGCAAAGAACATCATCACAGATTAGCCTAGTGCAAGTTTATGCATTTTAAAAAATACTTGCCTTATAAGTGAAGCTACTGTCACGTTGGGTGTACGGAAAAATGAGGTGAAGGTCCAAAATGCAGGGAAGGGAAATTTTAATAAAACAAAACACAAATAAACAAACCAAAAGGCCAACACGGCACAACACGACTAGAATCAACACAGAGGAACACACACAAAGACAATAAACAATGCAGACCTGAACAGGAGTGAGAAGTGAGAGTTCTTATACAATAGTCCAGAGTGTGAACAGCTGTGAGCGTAATCAGTGCAAATGACAAGACAGACGTGAACAATCAGGGGAGTGCAGTGCAAGGGGAACAGCGACCTCGAGAGGCTGAGGGAAGACCCACAGCCCCGATCATGACAATACCCCCTCCCTACGGAACGGCTTCCAGACGTTCCCAAAGTCTGGAGGGAGGAGGTACGGAGGAAGGCAACTCAGGGGGAGGGACGGCGGGCCAGGCCCGTGCAGCGCAGTCACCGCCGCGTCAGGAACAAAGAGAGCGGTCACCGCCGCGTCCGGAACAGAAGGCACGGTGAGGGCCGCGTCCGGAACAGAGAGCGCGGTCACCGCCGCGTCAGGAACAGAGAAAGCGGTCACCGCCGCGTCTGGAACAGAGATACGTCACCGCCAACTGAACATCGAGAGCGCCGGGTCACCACAGGAACAGAGAGCGTCACCGCCGTCCGAACAGAGAGCGGCTACCGCCTGGGCCCGAATAGAGAGCTGCCGCTGCCGGCCCTGAACAGAGAGAGCGGGTCACCGCCGCCCGAAACAGAAGGCACGTGAGGCCAGGAACAGCGCAGCCGCAGCCCGCCGCCAGGAAACGGAGATATGGTCGCCGCGATCCGAACGGGAGATAGCTGTCACGCCGCATCAGAAACAGAGATAGCGGTCACCGCCGCGTCCGGAACAGAAGGCACGGTGAGGGCCACGTCAGGAACAGCGAGCGCAGCCGCCTCCGCGTCAGGAACGGAGATAGCGGTCGCCGCCGCATCAGGAACAGAGATAGCGGTCGCCGCCGCGTCCGGAACAGAGAGCGCGGTCACCGCCGCGTCAGGAACAGAGAGAGCGGTCGCCGCCGCGTCAGGAACAGAGAGAGCGGTCGCCGCCGCGTCCGGAACAGACATAGCGGTCGCCGCCGCCTGCCCGAGGAAGAGCGTCTCCGCCCCCGCCAAAAAGCAGGGCCGCATCCGCGCAACCTCGGCCCCACAGGCGTCCATCCCCGCCAGACAGGCGTAGATGAGCTCGAAACGGGCGGCCGACGCCGCCTCAAAAGACATTCCCGCCGTGTCGGGAAAAGAGCGGGTGGTCGCCGCCCCCAAACGCGCGTCCGCCGTCGCCAAACGGGGAAGCTTCGCCTCCCCGAAAAAAATCCTCCCCGCTGGACCCATCTTTGAGGTCTGCATTCTGTCACGTTGGGTGTACGGAAAAATGAGGTGAGGGTCCAAAATGCAGGGAAGGGAAATTTTAATAAAACAAAACACAAATAAACATAAACCAAAAGGCCAATACGGCACAACACGACTAGAATCAACACAGAGGAACACACACAAAGACAATAAACAATGCAGACCTGAACAGGAGTGAGAAGTGAGAGTTCTTATACAATAGTCCAGAGTGTGAACAGCTGTGAGCGTAATCAGTGCAAATGACAAGACAGACGTGAACAATCAGGGGAGTGCAGTGCAAGGGGAACAGCGACCTCGAGGGGCTGAGGGAAGACCCACAGCCCCGATCATGACAGCTACACTGTATGATGAATAAATCTCTTACCACACAATGCACATGTCTACAGTGTGGCTCTGACACGGCCACCGGAGATGAACGCGGTCACTCTAGTCAATGCTTGTGTTTACACCCGCACCACAGCTCGCTGAAGCATCCCAGAAGCGGTTCTCCACGCTGCATCGCTACAGTTAGGCTAATCCACCACCTCGTCCCTACCCACCCCCCAACCATTTGAATTTCAGTAGGCGGGGTTGTCGTGTTGTGACATCATAACATCAGGAAAACAAACGCTGTAATGCAAAGGGCAAAGGAGCTGTTCGTTGTAGTTCTTGAAATGGAATTTTTTTAAAACAAAATATCTCCTTTTGGTGTGGACTGTGAGATTTGTAATTTTGTAGATCTTTTTTATGCCCAAACATACACACCACACACTGACTAAAGTGCAAAAAGTGAAAAAAAATAGGACCCCTTTAATACACGTTCCTTGTGGTGCACATTAGTCCACAGGAAAAACTGTTGGCCCCTTTTTCACTGAAATGTTATAACTTACTCTACTCTGAAATGCTTTTCATTTTCTAACAATATCAGTATTTGGTGATGTTAACAAATTGCTATAGAACAGCTATTCAGGACTCACTTTTGCACATTTAGGTCTGTCACCATGTAATGGCTGACAATATCACTTTTTATGATCCAATAAAATATTAAAACTCAGAAATGCATTACTGAAGTAAAATGAGTTGCAAACAGCAAATCATGCTGGATTTAATGTGTTTTCTATCAAATGTGCTGCCATTACACCAGATGTGCTATTATTCAGCTAGCTAGCATGTCAAAGGTTGAGGAGTGTGTGTTGTGTTTACTAAAAAGATGAAGAAGAAAGTGGTCACACTTTAGATTGGGGACTAATTCTCACCATTGACTTTTGCCTCAATAAACTCCTAATTTGCTGCTTATTAATAGTTACTAAAGTAGTAGTTAAGTTAAGTTTAGTTTAATTATGGGGTAGGATTAAGGCATCTAAAATATGGTCATGCAGAATAAGGCATTAATAAGTGCTTTATAAGTACTAATAAACAGACAAAATGCTAGTAATATGCATGCTAATTAGCAACTAGTAAATAGTAAGAATTGGTCCCTAAACTAAAGTGTTAACAAGAAATGATTCTGTTGCTCCTCCATGACAATAGGAAAAGAAAACTTGACCATGGAGGAAGACATTTTACATGAATGTCCTCTGTAGCGACAATGCTGAACACACATTTGCATATTACACTCTAAAAAGTGCTGGGTTATTTTTGCAAACACATTGCTGGGTTAATTGTGCTGGGTCAAAATTCTGGGTTGTTTGAGGTACTGTAAACACACAGTTGGGTTGATCATGTGGGTCAAATGGACTTTCACCACTGAACACGCGGGTTGGGTTATTTTAACCCAACCGGTTTGTTTATTTTTCCACTTCATCGAACTTTCTGGATTCTTCACTCGTCTACTCGCCAGGCGGTCACGAAATTCGCAGCAAGCAGGATTATACGGTAAGTTAATATGATTATATGATTATTTACCTTTATTTTTTAACAAGTTGTGGTTTAAAGCACATGATTTCACTGTTTAATGTAATATTTGATGTGTCGCTGTGTGGGGTTAGCGTTTATTCTGTGAATGATTAACGAACGTTAAGTAGCAGCCTATAGTGAGGTACTTTTTTGCCTCAACAATCGCTTTATCGTTAAATAAAAGTTGTGTGTGTGCACGTGCAAAGTTTTATTCATATACAGTACACATGTCCCTTTTTTAACGCTTCATGAAAACAGGCATAGGTTACAAATACGGGGTAAGTTCAGTTACTGTCTGCATACTGTATGGCTTTGTAATGTTTTGTCAGAATTATGTCACTTCGTACTAAAATTGATCTTTTAAGGGCATATTTTTTCAAGTCAATGTCTGTGACGTGCCGAATCCAACGACAGATCCGTCATTTTTATGTTGTGCATTTTCTCGCTCTTTTTTTCCTCAGGTAACTGCATTAGCTCCGCTATGCACCTTACTTTAACTCTCGTGGTGTATAAGCAGTGGTGTAGTGCAGGGTATATGCAGATATACGGCCTATGTCCACTTCTTTACCAGTTGGCTTTGCGTGTACCCACTTCTAAATCCCCTCTGTTGCGCATCGAGTGGTGTCCTGCATTAGCCAAAATCGTGACAGTCCACCACATGAATAGCTAATTTAATCGCGTGTGAGTAAATGCAAATATTCCCTAAAACACCCGGTAACGACAGTGATGCGGTCAGAACAGTGGCGCGGGCTTCCTTTTAAATATATTTGATGATTGCGCCTAAACGCGCCCGCGCCCGCTCCGTCCACTCCTTCCACTCCTCCACCCAGATGCTGCCTGTTCACACGCGAGGGCATGTCAGGGGAGGCTCTGATACAGAGAAAACCCGACCGATTTAATCAGAAACTGCGGAGAATCACGTGATCACCTGATCTGTGTTTAAACGATTGTGCTGCATGTAAACGCATTAATCTGCTTTCTTTATAAAATAAGTCATTGTAAAAACAGTTTTGTGAAATTCTAATTTTCAAAATCTGAAATTTCATTCTAGATATGTGAGATTCTTGCTGGTGCAGATGGACAGCTTTTAATAGAGAAGTTGAAGGAAAGGCAGCTTGATACCCTGGTTAAAACCTTTGAAGGTAAGTTACATCATTCAGTAACATTCAATACCCATGATTTGTTTTAGAATTTGATCTTTTCATTAAAATAACCATAGTTACTGGTATTATACATAGTTACTTATTTAACCACATTTGTGTGGGTTTTTTTTTTTTTTCCAAATTTGATCAGATTTCACAAGACTTCAGGAAGCTACATCCAGGCAGACTTTTTGTAGACTGGGCTACATTTGTAAGATGGAAAGGTGTATTAAGAGCTGGGTGACATGACTTCAGGTAAAGTATTTCCTATAATATGTCAATCTATAGAAAATTTTCATATGAAAGTGTTTCACTGTGTTGTTTTGATTATGAGATAAGTTTCACAATTTGCACTGCATTATTCTTATGGTCTAGACGTTAAAGGGGAGAGTGCTTTCAAAGTCCTGCCCATTCTGGAGGAAGGGTCCACAGAACCACAACCACAGAAGTCTGGAAGTCATTAATTGACATGCAAACCTGTAAGTTATGTTTTAATTTTTCTATATATATATTGAATTTTTGGGAACATGCAAAAAATAGAAATCACTGACTTAAAACAATTGTTTAGCTGGTGAAAATACTAGTGTTCCAATCATTTTGGCCACCACTGTATGAAGTGTTCAGATGTAAAAGACTAAAAATGTGCAGTTTGAAATTTTCTTCTAAAATGAGTATATTTTAAGGCCTAAGTGTCTTCAAGACTAAGTGTCGTATATTTAACAGGTGGGGACCAGCATGGTGGATTTGTGCCTTGGGGACGAAACAACGACATCCCAGACCTTCGCCATTGTTACGGGCCGTGCCACTGAAGCCACTGACTTGTTGCCTGGAAATTTCTCCAGCTTGCAGTATATTATATTGATGGACATAAGTCTTCATGTGTGAATTTAATTTATTTTTTTAAGGCCAACTGTTTTTTCTGGCCACTTGTAACATGTTTTAAATTGTCATATGTATTGTCTGGTGGACACTTTGTTTGGCTTAGTTTTAATAGCACAATGTTTGGAATGATTCTCATGTGGTAATAATTAATTTTTGAGTGTTCTGCTGCTGCAATGTTGACAAAGAATCTGAATCTACAGTGCCTAGTTTACACAGTTTTGTGTTTTAAAGTAACTGATCTACTAAAATTGTTGTTTTATGTGTCTGTAATGGTTGGATAAAATGCTTGACAGCTGAACCCATTTGAAAATTGTTTTAAAAAGAAATAAAACTCATTAAATTGATGTTTACAGTTGCATTTTTTGTGTTTTTCTAACTGTATTACAGAAAAGCAATAATAATTTTACATTCTTCTGTGATTATTTATTATTATTGGTAAATATAAAGGTAGCAAGACAATAAGACAACAAATAACCCAATGATTAGGTTATGTTTAACCCAGCAACACAGTTAACCTGACCCACTGGTTGGGTCAAATAAACAACCCAGCATTCTGGGTCAAATGGTTAAACCCAGCACCTGGGTCAAAACAACCCAACGCATGTTCTGTCCCATAGTTACCCAGCGGCTGGGTTAAGGTTGGGTTATTTTTTAACCCAGCACTTTTTAGAGTGTACCAATTGCATTCTGACACATATCAGAACACAATGACGCATGAAATCCAGCTTGCGTTACAGCGTTTGCATTCACATTCTGAAGCAGGCCTTATTTCGGGCCTTAGTTCCTCCATCTATTCGCAATCTCCTAAATCCAGTGTGCTCTCAGCCTCAAGACCAAATTATGGAGACTCCATTACTGATAAATAAACTGTAATAAACGGCCTTCATTGAGCTAAATGAATCATAAAATTGCTTGAGGAGGGGTGGGCTGCTATGGAGTGTGATATGCTGGTGGATCAGTGTAGAGGGAGTGAAGGTCCACCTGTCAATCATATAGATGGGTAAGGAGAGCCTCAATGGATTATGGGATTTTTGAGAAGTCTGCTGGAAACTTGGATAAAATGTATTCGCTTGGGACATTCAGAGCTACAGCGGTAACACTTCAGTATAGGGACCAATTCTCACTGTTAACTAGTTGCTTATTAGCATGACTATTATTTACATATATTCTGTGTTTTACTGCTTATAAAGCACATATTCTGCATGATCATATTCTACATCCCTAATCCTACCCAATACCTAAACATCACAATTGCAGGTTACTACTTTTACAGTGTATACTGAAGCATAATAAAATTATTTAACATAAATGTATGAAGAGTTTGGTTCCAAAACCATGTTTGGTTCCAAATACAGTTTTTTTTACAAAATTGAGTTCCTACCAAAATCAGTATTGTATCTGGTCGGTATTGAAAAGGCAGTTTTTAATTTTACGCAAAATGCGATATCCGCCATGTTATTCTGTCATGTTTTCTCCCTATCTTTGCAAACTCAGACAAACGCCAGTCTCCCTTTTTTTTTTGCAAAATGCGATACATCCGCTCAGCCAATCACAGCGCAGCATTTCACGCACTGTAAACAGTAAAGGCTGTGCTTTGAATACACCCCGCATCCTAGTTTTCAACGTTGAGTAATGTATCACAGACATATCTGACGAATCCTTTCATAAACAAAGTGTAGAGAGAACGTAAATAAGAGATTCGCTGTGCAGTGTAGAGAGCTTCGTTGATTATAATGGAACTTTGTGAGATTGCGACGAACTAAGATGAGTGACAGCTTTTAATGATTTTTTAAGGGAGTTTGTAAATGACATAGGGGAATGCGGGGCACAACCTAACACTTTTTGAATTTCTGAGTTTGTGTAAATCAGAGGGTTGTATAAATCATGAGTTCGTGGGGTTCAAAGTATTTTTTTTTGTATCCACGTTAATTTCACACTTATCTAATACAAATATGTCGCTTTGTTTCATAATTACAGTGTGTATGCTTTTCGTTATTAACCTCAAAAGAAAGGAAGTGACAACATGCCCCGCAGGTGGGGTACATTGTAACGTGAGGGGCACGTTGTAACATGACCATGTGACAGCTTAAAATGTTATCTGATCGAATGAAAAAAATATACAGGACAAACTACAATATTTTGTCAATAAAATTAAATGATTAACTTTTTCAAATAAAATACTGGCATTTTTTAATAATTAAAAAAAAAAAAAAAAACTAATTTTTGAGGTTCACAATGAACACATCGCAACCATGTGTGGGACGGCCCTGATCGCAAAACACAGCTATACAGCATAGTTCAAAACAATGTGCGCAAATAGATGAAACACATACAGACATTCGGAAAAACACTCCCCTCCCTCCAAACACAGCTCTCATAGAACACAAGACACATAAACGAGCCAAAAAGCTTTACGTTTCTTGAAATAGTAATTTCTCAACATTAAACATCAATTGTCAGTCTTTATTCACCTGTTTCTTGTGTTTTTTTTTAAAAAATCAATAAAAGTATGTAGTGAAAATTACATCACTAATGTCATAGAAAGGCATAGTTTAAATATAGCGAGGCAGATTGCAATGCAGTGTTACTACGTTCCCCATCAGCGCAACTGGAATTTAAAACTGGTTAGTGTTTTCTGCTGGCTTGCCAAGCATTAATAAACTATCTAAACTGCTAAATAACAGATTGGCAATTAAAATAATAGCATTTTTTTTTTCTTTTTTTCATTTTAAATAAATACTAAAAACTGAGATGAAAATTTTACTTCAGCCAGAAATTTACTTTTACTATGGTAAAATAAATATTTTCATCTAGCTACTTTCTTGGTAAAGAAAACACATTTTTACTTAAATTAATCAAAATGGATTTATAGCGTTTTGGAACCAAACTCTTCATATAAAATATTACAACAGTGTTTGAATTAATAAATTGTAAACACTGAATACCACTAGAAAACTAGAACTAGAACTAGATAAAACAATGCTGAACTAGAGCATTTAAATTAATATGACTGTGTTTATTTGTACAGGTCAAAGAAAGAGAAAATTTGTTTTGTTAACTAGTAAAATAAAATAAAATAAATTCACTGAAATAAAGAAGACAATGCTTATATTAAAAAAGAGGACATTATATAAACAAAGTGTGTTAGTATAGTTTGTTTGGCTATAAAGCAAATTAAAATAAATAAAAAAATAAAAATAAAATAAGTCCATTAAACTTGTGAAATAAAAACTATTTTAAACCTTGTATAGGTTTTAATCTTTTATAAAGGCAATTTTACTTTACTTAAATATTATAATTTAAAACTAATAAAAAAATATTATTAGTCATAAATTGCTCTTTCTGTGATATGCTCACTTGATGTTTTACTTGACAGTACACTTTTCACAATCCAGTGGAAAAAAAAAATCAGTCCTTCACTGTGTTTTATTCTTGCTCGATAGCCAATACAATAATACCACTGGCCACACCTTCCGTCTAATGGCTTTAATTGTACTTTTTTCATGCTTTTGACCTAGATAACCTGAAAGCATGCATCTAAAGATGAAAAAAAAAAGTCTGAAACAATATGGACGGGTGAGTGCTTGTGCACATGGAATCAGAAAGGTCTGCCTCCAGGCTGTTGTTTGTTTTTGTGATCCTGCCTGGGGCAATATTCCAGATGGGGCTTTATGTTTGTTTCTTTCACTGCTATCAGTGTGCTCCGCGTAATTTCTCCCTCGGCTCTCCTGCCTCCGCAGCCTTCCGACTCCACCCAGCCTCAGCGAGCAATCGCAGTCTGTCTTCGATCCAGAGTTATTTGGAGTTTTTCAAACGTAGAACCGCACCGAGGGCATTAAGAGCATGAATATATGGGAGAGATGGGCCGCACCTCGCCATTAAGATCTTAAAATGTTGTCATGAGAACAGGCTCGATGGGGAGGGAAATTGACTGTGTAAAATGTATCATTATTACAGTCGGCTTTTCGCTTGTAATGACAATATGCTTTCTGCGTATCCCATCTCTTGTCTGGGAAACGATGTAGGGAAATGACCCCTGAAGATGACTGCTGCACATGAGTGATGGAGAGTGATGGAGTGTTGGAATAATGGGAACAGAGCATGAGTGTATCGTACAGAAACGAGAGGCTCCTGTACAGAGTGGGCTGTAAGTGAGAGCTGAGAATTGACGACTGAATTACTAAGAGAGATAAACAAAAGAGTGGAAAAATAACTAGAAAAATGGATAGTTCTGGCTCTGAAATCTGACTGGATGAGCCACATTTAAGGCAGTTGTAAAATAGCCATAAACATATATCTGTAACCACATGTCTGTTAAATTCATATTAATAGATGCTTGGCAGCCACAAACATTCTCAGTCAGACTAATTTACTTAAGTATAAGCGCATAGCATTTCTTAATGTTTAATTCAATAAACTGTTGGATGGATGGACAGACAGACGGATGGATGGATGACTAGATACACAACTGATGGTTGGTTGGTTGGATGGATGGATGGATGGATGGATGAACAGATGGATGACCGGATAGACAACTGATGGACAAATGGATGACTGGATAGACAATGAATGGATGGATGGATGAATGAATGAAAGGATGGATAATTGGATAGATAACAGATGGATGGATGGATGGTTGGATTGATGGATGGATGAAAGGATGGATGGATGAACGGATGATAGACAACTGATGGATGGATGGATGGATGGATGGATGGATGGATGGATGGATGGATGGACGGATGGACGGATGGATGACTGGATGGACAACTGATGGATGAATGGATGGATGAACGATGGATGACTGGATAGACAACTGATGGATAGATAGATGGATGAACAGATGAACGGATGGATGGCTAGATAGACAATGGATGGATGGACGGATAATGAAAGGATGGATGAATGGATGGATGATTGATGATAACTGATGGATGGATGGATAGACAACTGATGGATGAACGGATGGATGACTGGATAGACAATAGATGGATAAATGTATGGATGAATGGATGAACAGATGAACAGATGAATAACTGGATAGACAATAGATGGATAGATGTATGGATGAATGGATGAACATGGATGTCTGGATAGAAAAGGATGGATGGATGGATGGATGGATGGATGGATGGATGGACAACTGATGGATGAATGGATGGATGACTGGATGGATGGATGGATGGATGGATGGATAATGAAAGGATGGATAATTGATAGATAACTGATGGATGGATGGATCAACTGGATGGATGGAATGATGGAATGGACTGGATAGATAAAACTGATGGATGGATGGATGGATGGATGGATGGATAGATGGATGGAAAGGATAATGAAAGGATGGATAATTGATAGATAACTGATGGATGGATGGACAACTGATGGATGAATGGATGGATGGATGGATGGATGGATGGATGGACGGATGGATGATGGATGGAATAAGATGGATGATGGATAGGATAGGAAGGATGGGATGGACAGATGGAATGGAAATGGATGGATGGATGAATGGATGGATGGATGGAATTGGATAATGGATGGATGGATGGATGGATGGACGGATGGATGAACAGATGGATGACTGGATAGACAACTGATGGATGGATGGATAGATGAATGGATGAACAGATGAATGGATGAACGGATGGATGTCTGGATAGGAAACGGATGGATGGATGATGGATGGATGGATGGATGGATGGATGAATGGATGGATGACTGATAGATAACTGATGGATGGATGGATGGATGGACCGAAGCAGAACAGATAGATAGATAGATAGATAGATAGATAAGACAGACACACACACTCTAGTGCTGACAGATCTCATCTGCTGAGCCCTCAGGGAAATGAGAGATCCACCATCTCACTCTGCCACATGGCATAGCCCGGATCCAGACACATGTTCAACAATTCACCACTCACACCACCATTCACACACACAACAGATGCAAATCATCTGAAAGCCCAGCTGATTACACATGCAGATAAATAAGAATAATAATACATACAGTCTGAACCAATCATCTTTAGGGAATTAAGACAGAATTACAAACAACACTTTGCAAAAGAAGAACTTGTAAAGATTAATGTTTCAACAAACAGTTATAGATACAGGCCAGTGTCGCAAGGGTATGTCAGTGTAGTGCTGCTATAGAATTACTGATTAACACAGCACCGAAATGTTGCTCTGGGAACATTTTAACCTTTTATTTGGAGGATTTCATAAAGCCTGGATTGTGTTCCAATCATATCAGTTTAGAGTGATAAGGAAGGAACACGTTAAGAATTTCTTCACAACCGTGTGAGGACAGCACACAAACAGAAATAATGCACTGCTGCACATTTGAATAATTTCAGAACAATTGTGTGACACAGAAGATAGATAGAGTTACTTAAAATAATAATAATAATAATAAATCTCACTCATTATCTATATTTGAGTACCAAAACATTTCTGAAGGATCATGAGACACTGAAAACTGTAATGAGTAATGGCTGCTAAAAATTCAGCTTTGCATCACAGAATATCAGTGCTTTTTGATCAAACAAATACAGCCTTGTGGAGCAACATTCAAAAACATTAGGAAATCGCAATGGTTTCAAACTTTTAATCAGTAGTGTAAATGAGCGTCTTTAAACTGCAGACTTTGCATGTTGACAGTCATATTGCATTCTTATGATTATGCATCGTTAGAATTCATAAAAACTGGTAACACAAATTCATGTACTCACCATTGCTGATTTTTATTCACATTAAGTGCTTTGAGAGTTTTCAGATACTTTTTGCAGTTTGTTTACTAATCGCTCAAAGCAATCTCGCAGTTTTAATCTTCATGCAGTCAGCTTCTTTTCTCAAAATATGCAATTCACGTGGGTCATGCTTCTCAGGTCAGAAAATATGAAAATCCATATAAATACTGAAAATCTCATCCCTTCTGTCTACACGAGATACAGCATCTACAGTCTTCAGCATCAGCAACGCTCATTCTCTCTTCACTTTGTAATCACAGTCTGCAAATCAACAACTAATTACACCTCCAGTTTCAAGTTCTTCCCTAACCTTTAATTCATTCATAGTTTGATTTCAATTTACGTGCTTCTGTCAAAGTGTCACAAAATACTTCAAATTAGTTACGGAGGTATATTTTGCCAACAAAACATAGCTTGCAGCTTTTTTGGCAGCAGTGTTCTATGCATCTTGAGACCAGTTTGTGTGTATTGGCTTGAAAAAGCCCAACTTATTGGATAAACTTGGCTAACTCCATCGTCATCCTCCAAACTCTGCAGTGGCTTTCTGCCTTCTATGACACAAGTTGCTATAACTACCAATATGAAGCCAAAACGCATCTTTCTCCACTGACAGCCATTCAAAATAGCCTTGTATTTAATTAGACTGAAAAGAATGAAATACTTCATTTTTGAAGTGCACTTCAAGAAAACAGTTATATTTTTCTCATATGCATCCATCCATTCTATTTTTACAAGTATACATATAAAATTATTCAGCACACATGAGGCAAAGTAACCTTCAAACTTTCAAAATGTTGTCTTCATAACCTGCCTTTTCTAGTTAAAGCAATAGATCACATGCAAAAATGAAAATTTGCTGAAAATTTACTCACTCTCAGGCCATCCAAGATGAGTTTTTTTTCATCAGAACAGATTCAGCGAAAATCCTCTGCAGTGAATGGGTGCCGTCAGAATGAGAGTTCAAGCAGCTGATAAATCATCACTATAATCGACAAGTAATCCACTCTAGTCCTCCATTCAGCTGTTCGTACTCTCATTAGGACGGCACCCATTCACTGCAGAGAATCCATTGTTGAGCAAGTGACAGAATGCTACATTTCTCCAAATCTCTTCAGGCAAAGAAACAAACTCATCTACATCTTGGATGGCCTGAGGGAGAGTAAATCTTCAGCAAATTTTCCTTTTTGGGTGAACTATTTCTTCAATAATCTCTTTCAACAGATGTCAAAGCTGTTCATGTTAAAACACTTCAAATTAAAAGCAGCATCATGGGTTAAATGAATACACAACACGAAATGCAATATTCGAACAGACGAGATGGAAACAACTTTTGGCATTTCACCACAAGCACATCACTTCCAGCAGATCGCCAGATCACATATAATGAATAAACTAAATAAAGAAATAAACAGAATGACATTGTCACAGTAATATCAGTTTAGAGACACCGAAAATCAATTTTTCTCTCGCTATGGAAAGGACCCCAGGGCTTAAGCCATAAAGCAGCTTCTTGATGTCACATTAAACATAATGAAGGAGAAGAGAGAAAAACAATTAGCTAAATGTTCCTGGGGATCAGAGGTAATAATTAGAGTGAAATGAAGTGACAGGTTTAACAGGCAGGGATAATTTCACATCGCCCTTCATCCGGAGGGAAATCTGCCCTTTAATTGAGTTTGCCGGCTCTTTGTTTGGCAAACAGGCCGGAGTGCGGCGGCTCAGACTGCTACTATCTCCCGTTGTAGCAACTTTCCTGGGCTTTTATCATCCCTGGCTTCTCTCTCTGCCCCTCTTTTCATCTCTCTCTGTCTCCTTCCGCTCGCTCGCTTGCTCTCAACCTCCCAAACACACTTTACTTTACACACACATTGGTATTGTCCTATAGAGACCCAACAAAATAACCTCCTGCTCTTTATTGTGAGCAAATGGATTCGGCATCCCATGAGGGGGAGGCAGGAGGCGGGAGGGGGGGATGTGATGAAAAAACTGCTGAAAAGTACTTCCAGCATCTCGGCTCCAGTCAGGACTTGGAATAACCTGGAGCTCAATGGAGTGTTAAATGGGAAATCATCTGTATTTCTGCCACAGCCGTAATGTCATTGCCCCCCCTCACGGCCCGAGTGTTGTTGTGAGAGAGCCCTGGGTTATCTAATCTACCGTGAGCATTTCGGCACCGTGTGCTTACAATAGACCATTGCGTTTGTAATGTATGTCTGTGCTTCCTGACGCAACAATGGAGACAAGCACCTACTCCCAGCAGGAGCAACTCCATTACAGATTTCCAAGGAAAGCTGGTTCTCCCGCTTCAAAATATTCACTCATAGGTTTATCTCGATGAAAAGCAATCCCACTTACAATTCGGCAACATCGCCACTGAAACCAATATTGCCTAGATGTCAGCATCCCCATCATTCAAACTGTATACTTTGATTGTTGTAAAGATTGTGGGTGGTCTCCCTTTCTGCAATTACATGTTTTTTTGTTTCGTTTTTTTGTTTTTTTTAACAATGTTACATTAAACTGGGTTCTGGGTAAAACTGGGTAAAAGGCACACTTGATTTTATTGTCCTCCAGTCCACAAGATGGCATAAAAAAATTTGCTGATCCTTGACGCAGTTGTGGGCAGCAACGCAAAGCTGATTCTACACTAATCTGTTCTAATATTTTATTATTTTTAAAATGCTAATTTATGTAGAAATAAGAAATAAGAACAGATAAAATCAGCAAATATATGAATGTTTGTTTATTTATTTATTTAAAGTAAGTTTTTCAATAACTAAAGAATGTAGCACTTTATTTGGGGTAAAAAGGACAGTAACTGGCATGATAATAAATAGCTGGTCATTTCCAATTGTTGACATGGTAAATGGTCATTTATTAATCATCACCTTTTTTCTTTTTTTTTACTTTACAGATTTTTTTTTTCTTTTTTATCATATTTTTTGACACTGTACTTATTGAACAAAAATTATAATTTTATTTGACTAAATAAACAGAAACTAGAAACTAAACATTTTTTATGCAAAAAAAAAAAAAAAGAATTTCATTGTCTTTTAGGTTGACAATGACAATAAAGTTGAATCTAATAATTAACACGTAATACTTTTTTGCATCAGTACAGTACCTTTTGCCATAAGATGATGAGCCTTTTACTTCAAATGTGGGGTATTTATGATTGGTGATACCTGGTTTATTTTCCCACAAAACGTTACTTCATCAATGTGTGTGTGTGTGTGTGTGTGTTTTTTTTCTGCAATCATAAACAATGCGAACCGTAAAAAGCCCATTTCCCTTCAGTTATGCCTTAAGCCCTGTTGTACCCTATATACCATCGCTGAACAACATCAGAGCTCTAGGTCTGTCTAGAAGGGTTTATATGTTATTGTTAAGAATCACTGTCGTGTAGAAAATAAATGGGACTTTGAAAGCTGTTGTGCTACCGGCAAAGCATCTCAAATGAAGCTTCACATAGCTCTGTTAATAAAGAAATAATCACACATATTAGCCTATTATAAGATGTAAACCCACTCTCCTTAAACACACAGCCAAGTACTGTTGAGGGTCGATCAGTTCAAAGCAGTTCATTTTCTCTTCAATGAGCCAACAGTTGAAGTAATGTCTCCAGCTCGCCCACAGGCATTCAGAAGAAACATCAAAGGTGCTGCTGACGGTACACAGGATGCTGAGGTTTTATATATATAATGATATAATGATACAAATCCATGCAGTGGTTTTTAATTAATCTGTACAAATAATATCCCCTTTTTCAAATCGAGCCGTTCTCAGATGCCTGTAGGTGTGGCATCACACCGACAGAGGCCGCTCCCACAATAGTTGATTGACATGAGCTCTTACCTTAGACCAGCTGTCACAGTCCAGTAACTTTCCATGTTTTGATGCCAGAGCAGGGATGTAAGTTAGACAAGAATATCTCCGATTGAGCGATTGAGGTGTTGTGTTGCTGGATGTAATAATGAACATATTGGTCGTCATTTACTCCTGACATCTGAGCAGCTGAAGATGCAGTAGATTACGTTTGTTTGTGAATGGAATGCGCCTCCCGATCTACATATATCCATCTATGTTCACGCGAATCATTCATGATCCAGCTTCACTTACAGCAGAAGTGAGTATAAGCATTTGTTTTATGAATCTTTGCGATCGCCTTTCCTTATAACGTGGTAGTTAGGAAGTTTAGCGGCTAAATGCGGCTAATGTAAACAAGACCGTCTTTCCACAGAGAGAAGAGAGGGGCGGGGTGAGCAGAGCTCATTTGCATTTAAAGGAACAACCCCTTAGAATGAGATGATTTTTGCAGGGCTGATTTTGGCAAGGTAAAAAGGGTGTTGTTTTACAAAACCATTGAGAATTTTTAATCAAAGTATATTACTTTCATTATATTACTATTGACTTTTCATTAAGACCCTAAAGAATCATATCAACTTGTGGAAAATGGGCATCCGATGACCCCTTTAATTTTATGTTTAATTAACACAGTTTCCAAGTTATACAGAAACAGAATGTGGAAGGTTGTCATCTAAGTGAAGGCACCATATGATCACATAATATGAATGATCATGTGGAAAATGAATAAAAATATGATTCTGTTTAAAGAAAAAAGAAAGTTAATGTGTACATATATTCATATTACTCTAAACTAGGGATCAGTGAACATCAATACATTTTATTTAAATTTACTTTTTTGTATATCAATACTGTATTTAGCTGGCATGCTATTTGTTAACACTCCTAAGACGTGTGTGAGCTATAGACTCTATCAATGACCTAAGTCAGTGGTTCTCAACCTTTTTTTCCAGTGGGCCGCACTATGGTCCAAGAGCAAGTCTCGCGGGCCGCATATCATTTACATATTACGTCACCGATACAAACCTACCAGATTTATAATATTATTATTATTATGATATCTAAATGATTACATTAATGGATATAAATAAACAGTGGTGTAGTGGTACCTGAAGAAGTGGGTATACACACAATTTATCCCCCCGGAATAAATTATTCACTGGTTTAAGAAATTTCTGATCGTAAAAACCTGCTTCTTTTCATTTTTAAGGTATTGTTTTTGTTTTAATGTACTGACTCAAATTAGTAATCAATAATAATAATTATTATTATAATAGTCTGTGCGCCTTCCCTGACAAGTTCTCGCGTATGAACAGGCAGTATTTGGGGTGGAGGAGTGGACGGAGCGGACGCATCAGGCGAAATCATCGAACGTATTGCGAAGGAAGCCGGCGCCACGGTCCTGACCAGGTATTTCAGGGAATATTTGCATTTATTCACATGCAGTTAAAATAGCTATTCATGTGGTGGACTGTCATGATTTTGGCTAATGCAGGACACTACTGAATGATGCACATCAGAGGGATTTAGAATTAGGTATAGGCCTACGCAAAGCCAACTGATAAAGAAGTGGGTAGGCTATACGCTTGCACTATATCACTGTAAATAAATGATTCTACTCGCTATTAATTAGACACCTGATACTGTCGGGAGCTCACCGATTTTGTGAAATTTGCTACGAAAGGAGTAACAGCACAATGAAGTTGCGATTGTAAAATGACTTGATGTGCGACATTGCAGAAAATGTGCATTCACAAATGTAGTCTATGTTGATCCAAATATGGAAAGCACTTTCAAACTTAATCTGAGGATTGCTGTTTAGTATGGGTGTTTCCTTTTGCCTGAACATCTATCAATTCATCTTTTAAGTGAGTTGCGGGGCAAAACGAAAGTTGATGCCGAAAGTAAACACCCTCATACTGTTGATACTGTGACTTTTCTTGTTTGTATGTATTCCTTTGTTGCCATTTTCCACATTTTGTTTTTCTCCCATAACAACAAATTTGTTAATTCTGATGCTTAATGTTACCAAACTAATGGCTGCTGATGATGACTATTTGAACTGAATTATGCCAAAGCGCGCACTTGTAGGCTATATGTTCGTTGAATGTGTAATTAGGCCTACGTGAATACACAGGTCTGCTCATGTCTAAGAAAATTATTTTATATAAAACATTATAGTTTATATTTCTTTAGTACATTTTTAAATTAATGTAAAAACAAAAACGAATGGTAAAACTGTAAGTTATTTTGTAATGTGTTCGGCGGGCCGCATTTGGATTCGTGACGGGCCGGGTTGAGAACTACTGACTACTGGTGAAAGAGACAGCAGAGACACCAGGCTTAAAGGTAACATCTGATGTAATATCATTGACCATTTTTAGTACTGACTGTCCAGATATCGGTTGTATATATAATGCCAGCGTAAAGCCAAGAGGCATACAAGCATCGTTTTGAAAGGAGCGAATGGAAAACTTAAAAGTTTGTCTTATGTAAATGATGACATAAAACAATATAAACATCGGAGGCATTACTGTAATTACACATTCAAACATATGCTGTAGAAACTATTGTGCTTTGTATATAACATTACAGTCACAATAAATTCAGAAAGAGGAAAAATCTAATCTGCTTCAAATCTAATCTGCCATTTTGGACTGAAACATGTTTCAAAAAATCTTTTGTAATCTTCTTGTAAAAACTGGACTGCATGTTTTTATTTTATTTTTACCAGCTACAATACATATGCAAGCACTGTCTAGTATCTCACAGTAAAATGGAGAACTATCTAATCAGACGAATAAAAATGAAACCATTTTAACATTATTCAAAATACTACTTAGGGTAACACTTTATTTTGATAGTCCACTTTAGACATTCTACTAACAGTAAGTAACTTTGCAACTGCATGTCAACTAGTCAACTTAATATCTTCTAACACTCTTCCATACTTTGCAAGTATATGTCAACTTATTCTACTAACCCTAAACATAACAGTCTGCTCTGAGAGTTAGTAGACATGTAGTTGCAAATTAATGAGAATTAGTTGAAATGTAGTTGCAAAGTTATTTATAGTTAATAGAATGACTAAAGAGGGCTATCAAAATGAAGTAACCCTACTTAGTGACTGACACAATCTTCATCATGAAATACCCTGTTCACACAGAGTTTTGAGTTTTCTACAAATTATTTTCTAGATCTGAGGTAAATTATCAATTGTAGATTTTATTATAGCTGGTAAAGCCAAACAAATTTGCATATAAACTGAAACTGAAACATTTTAACATTTTCTTTACCCCAAAGAAAATTCTATAATATTTAATGATTTTTACCATTTAGCTTGGACCAATTTTATTGTTTAAACATTATTGGATTACTATCTAAACTCTTTTCAGGGTAAAAAAAAAAACCCCAAAAAAACAAACAAACAAACAAAAAAAAAAAACAAACAAACAACAACAACACTAAATATGTAATCCTGGAGATTTCTTTTTGACCCCCTCCAGCTTTTCAAATTATTTCACAGAAGTTTAAACAAGTTTTTGTATTGCACTTCACTTTAAAATAAGCTTCTCAGAAAAGAAGTTTTCATATTTATGAGAGACTTTATATTCATGTATATTCGCCGTATCTGTGCATTTGAGAGCGAGATGCAATTCAATAATTCTCTGTTGTTCTTGTAGCAATTTATGGCTTTCCGAAAGATAAAATGCAACCTCTGCATGGTGCCATTATTGCTGCAAGTGTCATAAACGGTTAATCTGTGGAAGTGAATTCCACCTACAATGACAGTCAACACACAACAGTAAACAGTGGATGATTGTATCATTACATTCCACAATTTACACATATATTATCAAAATGTTAATAAATTTAATTGTGTATAGCCTTCTTTGCCCATAACTTGCCACTACAAGTTATGAGCAAACTATTGAGTGCTATATTTGGTTGCCAGGCAGTTGCTAGGGTATTCTGGATGGTTGTTAAAACAATGATAGGCAGTTGTTAAGTAAAAAATAACATATTACAATATGAAAAAATACATTTCTTGATTCTTTTTTCCACTGTTGGCCAGCTTTGTAGTATGATGAGCTCTATGAGGAACAGTCTCAAATGATAAGCTTTATCAGTCTCTTCATGCACAAAGATGGGAACATTTCTGTATATTCTGCTCATTTGTGCAGAAATGTCTTACTCGATGGTGATAAAAGTGTACTCGTTGATGCGTACTTTGAGAAAAAAAAACTACTTGATTTGATTTATAAATATATATGCGTTTATAGCTCATCCTATTATCACATTTCAACACTTCTCACTGTTTTGTATTTTGAAAATGTTTCTGTGTACTACAGCAGTGCTACTAATATGTGTCAGTCTGTAAGATTACATAAAGTTCTTTATCTTTTAAGTGGAGAAAATATGAACATAAGAAAATATAAAACCCAGGGGGCAAGACTGACATCAAACTAGTGTTTGAGTGCCTGCGTTTAATATAGAATGTATTCGCCTCCGCTCTGAGCAATGAGGGGTCAAAGAAAGGCCAATACCAACACATATAATGACAATCAATTTGGAACACAAACTTTAAAAGCATATTTAAAAGTTAAATTGGCATTTTAAGAGTCTTGAAGGTCATGTAGTACCAGATGCCTAATAAACCTGCTGCAGTCTGCAATGTTATGCAAACAACAATAAAAAAGAGAAAATCATTCATTGCTCTTCACTTAATAACTTTAGTAGCTTTAATAAGAATCTACATATGAAGAGTTCAGATGCAAAAGCCTCTAAATCCATCTGACATATTTCTTTAAAATTAGCATTTCTTTCTGGCTACTTTGTATAGGTTTCTATGTAAGTACTGGTACTTCTGATTGGGCTGAGGCTGGAATTTAGCGAGTTAGTATTTGATGGGCATATAATATGTGTCAGGAGCATTCACTCAGTATCATTATCTCATTTTTGGCCGAGATGGCTTTTATCTGGTTTTGCATCTGAACTCTTCATATAGTTCATTTATACATTGAAGAGTGCAACTGAAATAACTATATTTTGACAGTTTTTGTGAAATAAAATCAGTCTTATTGTGACATAAGATCAAATCGCCCACCTTTAAATTTATGGTGGTTTTCTGTAAATAGAAGCTTCTTGTCTTTTATTCAGTTATATGTTTTGAATCTTTCTCCCTTCTGTGCACAGATATGACAGGTCAGAGCCATATCTAAGTGACCCTGAACCAATGCATGCATGCCCAAACTTCTCTTCTGGGAACCATAAATGAGTTTCCAAGACTTAAAGAATGGCCTCGCCAATTAAACAGAGCTCCTTTGTGAGTCATATAAATGGACATGCTTTTAAATGGTCTACCATGGAGTCTTATAAATGGAGTCTTAAATAACAGAAGACATAGTAGTCAGACAAATACACACAGTCAATTAAAAAGTCATGGTTGCTAGGGTGTTATGGATGGTTGCTAGGACAGGGTTAGGTAGTTGTTAAAGCCGGGCTTACACTACAGGACTTTTAGGTCGATTTATCACAGATTTTCCACTCCCAAGTATCAAAAAAACATCTTGTCAAGGCCCTCATTCAGTTCTAATGTTTGGCATGGATTATCTGATAATGTGAGGCATTCACAGATCAAACCTTGCACCTCCCAATCTACTCACATACAAATTGAGGCCTCCCCTAGTCATACCAAACATGTTTGATTTTAAAATCAGGATGGTCACGGCTATGATTACATCAGTAATTTCACAATTTCTGCAAGCACTATATATATGTATGAGTATGTAATAAAAATAATAAAAATTAAAAGTAAGGAAAACCCATTGTCACTTACATTATAGCTGTTAAAGGTGGCATATACTGAAGATCTGACTTTTTCTTGTGTGTTTTTAACAAATTTTTGCATATTTGACAGTTTAAGCGCAATAAGACATGAAAGAGAACTAAGTTTAGTACTCACATGTGACAGCCGCTTTCTGTGCACATGCTTTGGATGTGTGCGCTCAGAAAACCGGATATGAGAAGTTCAACATAGGCGTATTGGAAATAGGTGCCTCTATATACATTTCTGCAAATCTGAAAAAACGTACCTATATGTATGAATCACTGCAGTTCCCAGGTGAAATGTATACTACAGGCAGTAAATCTCTGACTACTTTTATTCCTTTTCACACAAAGTATGATTTAAAGGTATAGAGTTTTAATAAAGTCTATTTTTCACACAATTACTTGCAGAATATTATAACTTCAAAACAATTTTAACGTGATTTGAAAACTGATACTTTTGAACACTCTCATCACATATAAAGCTTTGTATGCATGAATTTTCTAATTCAGTAGGTTTGCTTTGTAGTTCACGTGATACGGCGTTGCACTTGAGTGATGAAGAGCTCCGGTATGAACCCTGTGAAACTACAGTTTGACAAAACAGCTTAAATTCACATAAGGAAGTTAAAATAGCATGGCTGCATCAACAAATGCACTTTTATATCACTTTTGCATTTGTTATCGGGTAGGTTTAGGGTTGGGTTTGGGGTAGGGGATATTTCCAATACAATAGGGCATAAACCTACTCCCTGTAAATTTTAATTCTAAACAGCCGCAATGTATACCTCAAGCAGCGGAATAAATTTGCAGTAATACGAGCCTGTAGCAACGCAATAAAAAATTGTCACTGTCACATATTGAATGTGTGTTTTACCGCCACTCTTTGGACATTTCATTTTGAAACTGCTGCGAAACTTGCAGTAAGGTACGTAATTATAGTGCTGCAGAAATTTATATAGAGGCACATATTTTCATGAGTTTAAGAAGTTTTTTTATTTTTTTTTTTTGGCAGAGTATCTGAGGTATGAGCTGCAAAGGCACAGCCCTGTTCTGGAAAAGGGGGCTGGGAGCAGCAGCTCATTTGCATTTAATGAGACGCATGAAAACATCGAGTCTCTGCTTCCACTCAAAATAGGCATTTTCAAAATGATATAATAAATGATCTGTGGGGAATTTTGTGCTTAAACTCACAGATACATTCTGGGGATATCTGAGACTTATATTACATGTTGTAAAAAGGGGCATAATAGGTCTCCTTTAAAGTCACACAAAATTAGTTTTGAACTCAAACCTTCATACAAAACACAATCAGTACCTGAGCTGTCATTCACAATTTTCCAGAGTGGAAACCATTTAAACAATTACATTTTCATGTTTGTAACACAAAAACAGCTCCATATCTATGCCTTTTTTGGTAGAGCCTGGTAGAGCATTACACTTGCGATGCATAGTGCTTGGGTATGAGTTTTGTGAAACACGAGACGTGATAAAACAGCGCAAAAACTTGTAGTAGCAAGTAAAAATTGACATGGCTTCTTCAGCAAATGCATTTTTGTCTCACATGTGCTTTCGTCAATACTGTCGGTTATGTTTAGTTTAGGATATGTTATTGTCAAATGCGATAGCGCATTAACCTGTTAACACTACTCACCGGATGTTCCATTTCCAAAATGCCTCAAAATGTACAAAAGCCAACATAATAATACACTTCCCCGTTATGTGGTCAGATAAAACTACATGCTTTTAGCATCACTCACTGGATATTTTACGCAGAATATGTTGCGAAACTCACAAGAAGTGACGTACAGTAATATAATTTTGCAGAAATGTCACCACAGGCACATTTTTCCACTGAGCCAGAGTTTATAATAATAGTGATGCTTGCCTTATTTGAAATGCAAATGTGTTTTTCAAATTCAAATGGTCTTTCAGATTGCCAGATGGCAATACAAAACTGTTTCAAGAGTTCTACTCACAGGATACTGTTCTACTATCTGTCTATAAAGATGTTAGTCCCAGAGGGAGGTTCTAGATCAGTGCTAATACTGCGTTTCTCTCTGCTGGTCTGTTCATGAACTCAGACCCAGAGGTGCCCTGTAGCGTCAGTTGCTGAGCTGGCACAGATCATGACAATGACAGTTAAACATGCAGAGAACGAGCGGAGTGAGCTGAGCAGGAGTCAGAGCCACAGATCTAATGATAGCTTTAGGTGCTGACTGAAGCAAAGCCCAAACCAGTGCACTATCGACAGCACAACCTTTCTCTCCGTAACTGGGAAGCTTCATCACTCTACTTATAACACCATGATATTCTAAAACTCCTAGGAGCATATGAATGGCTGGTGTTATTTTTTTTATTTTGAATGGAAAACAACCTAACAGAAAAGAAACAAAGAAAATGGGAAACAGACCCAGTGCTCTCCACTTCAGGGAAGGACAAAGGGATGTTTTTTGTTGTGGTGCTTACGGAAGAGATATGATTTGGGGAAATGAGAAGCAACACATTGTGTCTCCCAGGAGGAAGAGGATGCAACCACAAGAATTCCTCGGGGAAAGAAGGGACTAAAGAGGGGAGGAACGGCATGGCACTGTTATAGCTTCCCAAAATCAACATGATGGTTCCTGTCTGTGGTGTTACCTGCCTCCAGAGACACGTGTCTTGCTGGATACCTGATGGTTACACTGCAGGGCTCGGAGTCATTAATCTAGCCTCGTGTGTCGGATCAGCCTCCATGTGACAGCACTTTTCTACTCCACAGCACAACACCCCAATCAAAAAAAGGAAAAAAAAAAAAAAACATAATTGCAATCCGGCGGAACCAAACCGAGACACATTTTTCATGTCATTTTTTGTTGTTCTCACTGTGTTCTGCAATTCAAAAATGAGCAGTTTCGATGCAATTGTGAGTGGGTTAAATGTAAAAACGCCAGCACAAACATAAGCTCTGTTCCAAAAACAAGTGAGCTGCCTACATAGACAGCATTTTAAGGCAGCACAGAAAATGGCAACAACGACACGAGCCATGGAAAAAGGCAATACTAAGCAAAAGTGGAGCTGTAAGCAGGACAGACACTGATAATATCAGCAACGACTGCTTGCCAAAAAAATTACAGGTAACACATTGCAGTAGCGGATTGGCACTCACAATAACACACATACAAACGAAATGTAAACTCCCATCCGACTGGAGATGCTTCATCTTTATTAGATGCAACCCTGCTGAGGACATTTCATAAAGTGGTGGGCACTATTCCCTTTAAGCTGCACACTTCTGATGCCACACCCATGCAAAAATAAATAAAATTCTACGCCGAGGGAAGAGGCAAAATGAGTGGGAAATCCAGTTGATTGTATTACAGTAAATTAGAAATAATTGCAATGTTTGGGTCAACCGATATCTACTTAGATTTAAGTTTAAATGCTCATATTATATTATTAACAAAGAAATAAAAGGCTGTGTTCATTTATACTAAGGGGCTGTTGAATGCTTGATTCTGATTAGTTAAAGAACATTCTCTAAGGTGTGCAATTATTTTCCAGAAAACTCACAGCTACATGTACAAAGTAGTTCCAGGCCTGTCAACCGCAGCCTACAGCAGCAAAAGAGCCAAAACCAACAAAGATACTGAACAAGCAAACAAATATGACCAACAGTTAGATAAAAAAGGGCAGTTTCCATGTTTTCCCAACTAAATTACCTTTTATTATCTATGCAAAGTGTGCTTTCTTTCTCCTGCTCTCTCTCTCTCTCTTTGCACACATACAGTACAGACACATATGCACTCAGAATCTTTTTGTCAGAGCTACCCAGTGATTGACTTTTTCAATAATATAAACTTAAAAGATAAATGACACTGGCTCTAAAATCACATTTTGAAATTAGCAGCGGAGGCTTGGGATGAGATGCAATTAGTCTGACACAAAAGAGGATTTTAAGGACAAAAACATGACAAATGTCCTGAAATAAAATCTGAACAATGTCTTAAAGGGGTTGCAATCATGGTATAAACAAAATAATTCACTCCGTTCATTCAAACTATTAAAAGAAAACTGAGGTGCATTACCACAACAAACGGCCTATTGTTAATTATTCTCTACTTCACTTCAGAAATAAAATCACAATTGTTCAAATGAATTATAATAGATTATTTCACCCAGCATTATAATGTAAATATAAATACATATAATAATGTAAGTATGTTTTATGCTTATTGGAGTACCATGTCATTAGCTTACACATGAAAAAAACTCAATTGCAAGTCAAGTCTCCTTTGCTGCCTAATTCAAATCAGTCACTTATGAGGTTCCATTTTGGTTACGAAGACAGCTGCCTATGTAAACAGCAGACAGCAAAGCAGCTCAGTGATTTGGAACAGAGCAATAAACCGCTGCCATTTTAGAATACATCCATTTGCAAGAGTGGGAAAATGTCTTGGAGAAAAACAAGCCACTTGCTTTACGTAAAACCGTCACAGACAGAAAGACTGGAGAATCCCGCATGGTTAAGGTGCACAAAAGCTGGCTCAGTATTTCAGGTTGAGCTGAGATGCTCATGTCAGATCCTCCTCATGTCAACCTAACCGCAGTGCAAATACCTCCAACAGCATGTGGTCCAGGTCTGAGCCAAATCTCAGCGCCTCGATCCAAACCAAAACCAACCAACCACACTTATCCATGGAGGAGGCAGTCGGCCATGGCTTAAAGGGGCTTCATTTGGAGGAGGAGGCAGCTAGGGTGGGGTTTTTCTCAAATACCAGAGCTTTAGAGACATTCTCATATCACTGCAACGAAGACGCAGCCAAGGCGCAGTGAAGAAATACCCCAGCCAAATGCAACATCACATGCTCGTCACATGCACCCACACATTATGGAGTCATTTCAATCATTTCTGGCAAGTGAGCTCAGTCGTTTCTCTCCGGGGCTCTTGGATTATTCCAGAAAACCTAAATGTGTTAAAGCCCTGTGGGTATAGGGATTGCCATTAAACAGGGATTCTTTCTAGGCAATACTGTGATGACCTTGGAATGGAGGGGCTAATGGGATCAGAGAAAGCTGGCAGCTCCTCAAGGAGCCCATTTGTTAAGCAAAAACGACTTGAGGAAAGTTTAATGGGTGTAATGAAAGATACGGAGGTTGATACTCATGCTTTATGGGCTATTTGCAGAACGGTAGGTTTTGAATAGAGTCGTGCTGGTGGGGCTGACTATCACCCGCCCCCTTCGAGCACACGTTTACTCCCTGCCGAGAGACGCCAATCAGCAAGGTCTCCCGCAAGACAATGACAACAGACAGATCCATCAGTTACAGACAGACACAATTTACCAATGTCAGAGAATCTACTTAAATGGTGACATATAATATTTGTGACACTGCCATCTTAAAAATAAATCTGCTCTATCCACCATTTTCTTTCCGTGAAAGTGGGTGTGGCCATTTGTAAATGTTATTCTAGACTCATCCGCGCCCAGCTATTTTTGGCTATACAAAACTGCTTGATATTGCAAATTGGTGTGTCTTACCATATTATTTGAATGTAGGCTATTATCTTAATTATGACCACATTGGTTTGTTATGCAAACAATTTTACCCTTTACTACATGTTGTTATTCTTCTCGATATTTCCCTATAGTGCAGTGGTTCCCAAACTTTTTCTGCCGGGCCCCCCTTTTGCAGAATAAAAAAAATTCAAGCCCCCCCACCCCCTTCATTTACACATAAACATAAACACAATTTCAGAAGGAATTATTTGAAACGTAATAATTATTACACTTATTATAATTCAGTGTGTGACAATTTACTGAAAAAAACTAAACAAGGAACTAGTCACTTTTAGAGTAGAAACATTAAAAGTAAAGCATGCAGCTTTACTATGTACTGTTTTTTTTTTTTACTATGTAACAGCATTCATTGTTTTTTAAACAGATTTTCTTAATTTTCTCATATTTTTACCTCTTTATCTCTAGTTGCAATCTCTGAAGTAGATTCATCATCTACCTCATCTACCATCTATCTACGTTTAACTGGCACTTGATGTCTTTTCAAAAACTTGTCCATGATTAGAGCAGAACTACTATGCGTCATTCATTCATAATTTTACTCGGCTAACTGCAATTCTCATTTCTGATATCAATTGCACCACCTAGTGGTCTGTTATTTTACGACAAAAACAATTACAACTGATAAAAGACAGCTGCAGCGGGTACTGCGAGTCGTCTTGAGGTAATAAAATATGATGAAATTCATATTTTGTGTTAAATTATTTACATGTGGCAAGTAGCCGTATAATAAGCAAGATAATTTCACAGTGGGGTCTTGTATCACCCTAAAAACGTTTCTTTTTACATAAAAATCTAGGGATGTACCGAAATGAAAATTCTTGTCCGAAACTGAAACTGCTTTGTAATAATTATTTATTATTTTATTAAATAATATAGTCATTTTGTAAGACTTTTTAATTTAACTCAGTAATTTTAATGATACTGAATAAAAAATAATCACAAGCCAATAAAATAACCACGTTTATTGAAAGTAACAATAAAATTGGACAGAAAATATACGAATATTAAATCTCAATATATTATTTTTTATTCAGTTCTATGAAACAGAATTAGATATTAGATTAGAACTTTTTTGGACTAATTATCAAAATAATGTATAGTCCTAAAAAGCTATTATTATCAGAGCATGTGAGCAGAGCATACCGTCACGAGAGGGTACGTCATTTTACAAGTGTTGTCCAGCAGTACTACAGCATGTTACAGCACATTATGCGACGCTATTGCAAACAGTAACAAGTATACATTGTCATTTTCTGTTGGCGCGTTATTTGAGCGGACTTTGCTTTTCCGTTGAGCATAAGCGGTACACGAGTGGAGCATTCATATGGGCCGTGAGCAACTCAATGGAACGCACATTCATAGAGCGGAATATTGAACAGTGCGCGCTGAATACTGCCGGGCAGTGCGGCAGATATTTTCGGAAGTTGTTTCTTTCGAATATATATATAAAAATCGGCCGACTGTACACTAGCATTGCCGCGCCCCCCTTATCATAACTCCGCGCCCCCCCCTAGGGGTCGCGCCCCCCAGTTTGGGAACCACTGCTATAGTGGATTATGAACCGGAAGTCTCACCCATAGACTTAGTTCTGCGTTGACGAAAAGGGTGGATACTATCTATCAGCTGACTGATTGACTTTTTATTAATTTATTTATTGCTTATTTATTTATTTATACATACAGGTGCATCTCAATAAATTAGAATGTCGTGGAAAAGTTCATTTATTTCAGTAATTCAACTCAAATTGTGAAACTTAAATAAATAAATAAATTCAGTGCACACAGACTGAAGTAGTTTGAGTCTTTGTTTTTTTTTTAATTGTGATGATTTTGGCTTACATTTAACAAAAACCCACCAATTCACTATCTCAACAAATTAGAATATAGTGACATGCCAATCAGCTAATCAACTCAAAACACCTGCAAAGGTTTCCTGAGCCGTCAAAATGGTCTCTCAGTTTGGTTCACTAGGCTGCACAATCATGGGGAAGACTGCTGATCTGACAGTTGTCCAGAAGACAATCATTGACACCCTTCACAAGGAGGGTAAGCCACAACCATTCATTGGCAAAGAAGCTGGCTGTTCACAGAGTGCTGTATCCAAGCATGTTAACAGAAAGTTGAGTGAAAGGAAAAAGTGTGGAAGAAAAAGATTCACAACCAACCGAGAGAACCGCAGCCTTGAGAGGCTTGTCAAGCAAAATCAATTCAAGGTGAATCAATTTGGGTGAACTTCACAAGGAATGGACTGAGGCTGGGGTCAAGGCATCAAGACCCACCACACACAGACGTGTCAAGGAATTTGGCTACAGTTGTCATATTCCTCTTGTTAAGCCACTCCTGATCCGCAGACAACGTCAGAGGCGTCTTACCTGGGCTAAGGAGAAGAAGAAATGGACTGTTGCCCAGTGGTCCAAAGTCCTCTTTTCAGGTGAGAGCAAGTTTTGTATTCCTTTTTAAAGATGCTGATTTAATTTTCCAGCAGGATTTGGCACCTGCCCACACTGTCAAAAGCACCAAAATTGGTTAAATGACCATGGTGTTGGTGTGCTTGACTGGCCAGCAAACTGACCGGACCTGAACCCCATAAAGAATCTATGGGGTATTGTCAAGAGGAAAATGAGAAACAAGACACCAAAAAATGCAGACGAGCTGAAGGCCAGAGTCAAAGAAACCTGGGCTTCCATACCACCTCAGCAGCACCACAGACTGATCACCTCGATGCCACGCCAAATTGAGGCAGTAATTAAAGCAAAAGGAGCCCCTACCAAGTATTGAGTACATATACAGTAAATGAACATACTTTCCAGAAGGCCAACAATTCACTAAAATTGTTTTTTATTGGTCTTATGAAGTATTCTAATTTGTTGAGATAAATTGGTGTGTTTTTGTTAAATGTGAGCCAAAATCATCACAATTAAAAGAAGCAAAGAATTAAACTACTTCAGTCTGTTTGCACTGAATTTATTTAATACACGGGTTTCACAATTTGAGTTGAATTACTGAAATAAATTAACTTTTCCACGACATTCTAATTTATTGAGATGCACCTGTACATACATACTGTACATACATACACTTCTTGTTCCATTAAGAATATTTAACATTTTGACTTGACTGCTCACAATTGATCTAAGATACCATAAAACATATCATACATGGAAACCTGTAATGCAAAGATCGCTGACAACCTCAGATTATTGTTGTTTCACATTCACAATATGTTAAAACACCACACCCCTACTTGATCTGGACAAACTGTGTATCATTAGAAAGACTAAAGACTCCAGCTTTAATATTTGACCAACGTTTTGATAAAACTAGGTTGCAGGGAGACACATTTCTAAAACTGATACAGTATGAATAGAACAACAACACGCATTCATATCCAGTCAGGTCTGTCGTGGTTTGTTTGTTTTCACATAGCTGCACTAAAAGCTTATAGTCCAAAGGTGCGCATACCTGGAGAAATATTGATACATTTACACGTTTACTTCATATTTCTTCAGACAGAATCATAATTTCTATTAATTTTCCACTGATTTACATGGTATGATTTGCATGATCTGATTGAGCATTAGCTGCTTCTAGCGCTGTCACAGTCTGTTTTCTCTTCTGTGAATGCTGTTATGACTCAGAAGAAGCTTATTCGTTTCTCATATGTCACTCATAACCCACCCTGTCTCTTCCTATGACAAGTTTCCCCTACACTTCAGCGTTCTGTTCTGTTCACAACAAACCCAGAGAAACGTGCATATGACTGTTAGCGAAGCCGGTTTAAAGTTTTAAATATGGATATTTTTCTTACACAAACACATAGATTCACTTTATGTTTAGGCCTTTATTAACCCCCCAGAGCCATGTGGAGTACTTGTTATGATGTATTTAAGCACTTTATTTTGCTTCAGATTCTCAACCACTACTCACAGCCATTATAAAGCTTGTAAGAGCCAACGAATTTCTGGATATAACTCTAATTATATCCGTCTGAAAGAAGAAAGTCATACACCTAGGATGGCTTGAGGGCGAATAAATCATGGGGTAATTTTCATTTTTGGGTGAACTATCCCTTTAAAGTGCCCGTCCCATCACTGTTGGTGGACCTTTTTATCTGGACACTTTTTCTGCTCTGTCTCCTTAGATAAACCCACAAGGACACTGGGGCTGCAGCCGTTTTTCTACTCAATGATGAGTTGTCCTGTAGATGAGCTCCTTCCAAGTAAATCAGACAGAAGCTAAAGCAATTAGCACCGAAGGAAATTATGCTAATAAGTCTGAGGACCTTGTTAGGTCATTTTCATTATCCATGTTAAACCGTGACTTAGGGCAGCCTTTCACCGTATGAAGATTAATTATTGTCCAAAGAGAAAATATGTGAAATTTGATATCCCACTACCCATGAATGAATCTCACAAACACTGGCTCTATCAGAAAACAATAATAAAATAATTGTTGTTACACGTTTTGTTTAAAAAATATAAAGAAATAAATAAAGCTTGCTGAATTGTTGTTTATCAAGAGATCATTAAATGACAATATTTTAATGGAAAATTTGTGTAGACTTTTTTGTAATTTTCTTTTCTTCATTTAACAGTTTGTTTACTTGCTACTACGTTTTTTTTATGTCTAAGTTTGGAAAATACAAAAACATCATGTTCCTCCTCACATACACCCCTAATATCAACCTGACATCTTGAGTTTTTCGAAGTTGTGTTACTGTGAAGCTTGCAATTTTCTCAAGTACTTGCCAGTATTGTATGCAATATGCATCATCAATATGCGACAGTCAGTTGACTGACTGTGGATGCATTACCTAAAGTTAAACATTTTATATTTTAACAATTAAAACTAAAATTCGTCTTTTGAACAAATGCTAAAAATGGAAATAAAAAAGAAAAGACAATGTAGACAGAACCAATTCCCACTGCTGTTTTTCTCACTAACTATTTGTTACAATCTCAGCTCAATATGTTACAGTGGCTCAATATAAAGCTTTAACGGAACCATAAATACAGCAAACTAGTGAAACCGCTAATCAAACATTTAAGGAAACTTTTCACAGTGTCAATAAGCATTAGTCTCTGACTGATTGCCATTTGGCTGATTAATTAATGCCTTCAAATGCAGCTCTCAGGGAAACCTGAACCATTATGGTTTCTAAATAATCATGGCTGTCAATGTTACAACTCAAAGGGACTGACATGTGGATAGACAGCCTTGAATAGCGAGAGTTTGTCCTTTTTCTGAGCTGATGAGTGAAGATAGACTGATGAGTTACTGTGTGAGCTGTACTGTAAGACAGGCTGAGTCAGCTAATTAAAGGCTTTGGGTCTTTTAATCGACTGGGTTAGAAAGGGGAAATTTACCTTCCAGCTGGCCTCCCTTCAGCTGTCTATATCCACTGAATGTGTGTGAGGATATAGTTCACTCTCTACTGGATTCTTTCTTCAATTTATTCAAGGATTGCTCACCCTCATGCTGTTCCAAAGCTCTATGATTTTAGTTCTGCCATGAGATGTTTTGAATAAAGAGATGTTTTCGAAAATTCACACTGTCAAGCTCCAAAAATGCAATATAAAACTTTCATACAACTTGTGAACTATATTCCAAATCGTTCTTCTACAGCCGTACAATGAATTCCTTTGAGAAGCAAAGTCAAATCTGTCACATCAACTGTGCTAAATCCCATTCATCTTTGCGCGCATTCAAATTCAACAACGCAGGACAGGTCATGCCAGGTTTGACATCAGTGACATGAAATATAACACATGAGTCATATGGACTACTTTTACATTGCATTACTTTTCAAAAAAAAAAAAAAAGTTCTTACTATTATTGTCTTGTTTTTCAGTGCAAATGTCATTTACCTGAGAAGCAAAATGTAATAACATAAAAAGTCTTTCTGAGAAATTAATCAAAATTAAGTTATTTTATGATTAAACCAAGGGCAAATATCTGCTAATGGACTCAGAAAAGTTAAAGCTTAATTCAATAGTAAAACTTTCTCTTTGAATATACCTCACAAACATATTTGTTCTTGTTGTAAGCATGAACTCAGATTTTGAGACTTTATTTTTTTTTTTTTTTTTACGAAGTAAATGTATCTTGAAGTTCAGATATTTCTATCAGAAAACAATAATACGAAATTATATATATATATATATATAAGACCTTTTTAATTTCGTCATTTGTAAAAGGGCAAACTAAGCCTTTTTTGTTTATTTTGGTTTAGTGTGACATTTAGGGGCAGCTTAATCTAAAATTGCTGATATCCAAATAATATTTTTGTGTGGAAATTAATAATTGCACACCAGTGTTGGACCAACCATGTTTGCTTGAGGTGTGAAAACAAACCTCACTGTTTCTAGCACATCATGGTTCAGCTTTTATTTATAAACATTTATTGACATATATATACATATATATATGTCAATAAATGTTTATGAATTAAATCTGTTTATCGTAAAAAGCAATCATATCTCGTCAGAAATCTTGGATTAACCTGCTCCATTCACATGGACTACGCATACAATGGTTCTCTGTACTTTTTGATGCATGAAACTTTTGGTTGCATGAACTTAATGGATGTACAAAAACAACAAGGGTTATTAGAAATGGGGGACTGGGAAGTCAAACAGGCAGCAGACCTGTGTAATTTTGCCTGGAGCAAGGACCAGGTGTTTTGAAAGTCAGACCATTGTGTTTCCTGTTGTTCCAACACCACTCCATGATGAGCCAAACCAGTGTTAATGAGACTATTATTTACTATTAAAGAGTCTTTCTAATGACCTTAAATTTTGAAAAGTGATTTTAAGGGAAGACTTGTTAAGCACCCATAGTCCTCATGAATTCTGCTAAATATCCCCTATTGTGTTTCCCAGAAAACAAACAGTCAGACAGGTTGGGGATTGACATGAGCATGAGTAAATCATGACAGAATCTAAGTCTTTACTTATCATAGCTGGGTAAATTTCTCTCTAAACAGGACGTAAAGGAATGAGTCCAATGAAGTGTCATTGTGTTGTGTCCCATGAGAGTTTTTTTGGCAGGTTGAATCTTTCTGGCATGTGAGTTCTCATCTTTCCTCTGTTTCCGTCTCACCCAGCCTCTAGTGAGTTCATATCTTGGCCCTTTTCCCGGATAGGAGAGCCACTGTTGAGGAAGAACTGGGATACTGCCAGTATGCTGATATCAGACAGTTTTTAGATCACTACAGCAGAGTCCCTGTTTATCACACACGCTTCAGATCGAAGCGTACCCTGCAGGTTGTGGGTTCAAGTTCTCTGGGGAATAATGCTATACACAGACAGAGCAAACAACTTCCTGCAGCGCATACCAGCATCAATTAAAAACAAACTCTATTATTATCACCTTGACTGTATTTTCATATTATGACTTTTTGATGACTTAACTATTGCAAATAACAGGCAAGAAACATAAAACAATTACGACAAAAATCTGTCTGCGCTCTGTTCTGATAAAGTACTTGGAAAAAAAAAAGAAAAAAAACACTAAATACCAAAATCCAACTAACCATGTAATCAGGCATAGTTAACGATGGGTTCAGCTGAAGTCTAATACTGTCGTCCAATCAAACGCGATGGTATTTTGGCACAAATTCATCTGTCACATGGTAAAGCCAAGTTAAACAAATGCCAGCATAGACAGGCTGCATGACATGACCTCATCCTTGAAAACCATGAACCAAAACCACTTGGAGTAAACAACACAGATTATATTAAATACATGTTCAATTGCAAGAATGAATATGGTGTGTGCTGACCATATATTGTGTGTTGAATTATTATATATATATATGTATTTAAATAATTGATGTTACTTTTTAGTTCACTTTTGTTACTTTGTATGAGAAACAACTTTATTTTCAATAGTCAACTCTACTAACTCTCATTCATTTGCAACTACATGTCAAATAACTCTCATTAGAGAATTAGCAGACTGTTAGGTTAGGCTTAGAAAATAGACTGGTATGTTAGGGGCAAAGTTACTTATAGTCAGTAGAATATGGTACTGTAGTTGGCATGTTACTTATAGTTAAAACAATGGGTAACACTTCATTTTGATGGTCCCTTTTGAACATTCTGTTGACACTATGTAACGGTGCACCTACATGTCAACTAACTCTCATTAGAGTGTTAGTAGACTGTCTACTTAATATCTGCTAACTCTTTATTGTGATGGTCTCCCAACAGACATCCTACTGACTACTAAGTAACTTTGCAAGTACATGTCAACTTACTCTAACCCTAACCGTACCAGTCTACAAATACTCAACTAACACTCTGAGAGTTAGTAGATATGTAGGTACAACATTACTTATAGTCAACAGAATGTTAAAGGGACCATCAAAATAAATTGAAACCGAACAATGTCTAAAGTGGACTATCAAAATAAAATGCTACCCATTTTGGAAACAGAGTATGGTTGTCACATGATAGCATGTAAAATCTGAGTCCTGAAGCAAAGTCAGCTGAACATCATTGCCTTAAATATTTTAAAAGAGAATGTAAAAGCATCTTACTGTCATGAAACCATCCAGCAGGCCAGAGTCTGGTTTGGGAGGTGCCTGCAGACGCTCCATGGACCACTTTTCAATAATGGAGGACACCTGGCTGTTCTCTGTGTTTAGGATACGGAATCCTGTCATGTTGACCCCGCTGTAGCGATAGGGCTCCACATCCAATGCGAAGAGATCCTAAAAAATGTGAAGAGTGACTAAAACGTAAGGAAAAAAACTAAACCACAATAGGAAATGTGTGTTATATACAAGCTTTCGTCTAAAATCTAGTAAGCTTCCTTGATGTCATAAACAAAAACAGAAAATTTATCAGCCATGAAATGTGTTTGCATTTAAATAGTTTTTTTTTTTTTAATAAAACATTAATTCTGTCCCTTATTTGACTTTACTAGTTTTTCAGAGTACACAAACATATAGGGTAAAAATGTTTCAAAATTAGTGACCCACAAGTATTATGAACAAAAAATAATTATTGTTTTATTTTAACTTTATACTGTATGAATGTTTTATGTATTTAAATCACAATAGCTTGCTAAACATTTTAATATAATTTAGGCCTGCAAATGGAATAGCAAGAGATGGCCTCAGTCAGAGTAAAACATCAGTGCTGAAAATAGGAAACACCGCTGAAGGGGAAAAAAGTTGAAATATTCCTCTTCAGGGAATATAATAGCCTGAAATCCAAATGATTTTATGAATATCATTGTGGTTTTGAATGCAATTTATAATATAAAGATTCATACATAACTTACCAGGGTAGTAAAAATGTAGTGGTAATACTCTGTCATCATTCCCATGGCAAGAGCCTGAAAAAATATGGAGAACCATGAATGAAACCATTTTGAGACAAGGGAACAAAAACGCTTTCTCTGAAAATGTGCAATTTATCACTGAATCGAAGGATAGGCAGGCGAAAATAATGGCATTTCTTGTTTATATGATGTTCTGCGGCTTGTAATAATTTTATATGCTGAAGGACTGAGAGCTGAAATCATTTGAAGCTTTCACTCTATCTTTCCCTTAAACCCTGAAAAACCCTGAGCTCTCTTCATTGCCCATAAATACAATACAGAGTGACATCCATGCAAAGTCTGTGCTCTACCTCTAAACAAACAACCTGATTTTAAAAAAGCTTATATATATTTTAGATTATTATTATAAAATATTTTATGTTACACACCATGCAAAATAATCCAATTAACTGCATATATCAATATCAGTATTTGAAATATTGACAATGATTTCAGATAATGAAAGACATTACATTAATCAATGAAATACTGGCATGGCTCGATATCTTGGGCCACTGGAAGTCTTGCTTGGTATTATCGGTGGTGCAAAGTTCAACCTTGAAAAACATGTCTCAAAACCTCTATATTCGGATGCGCTCAGTCCAGCTTTTTTTGACCACAAGAATGTGTCCTTTGTAACTGGCCCATAGCTTATTCTATGTTGTCTGCTCTTGGTTAGTGTGAGCTCAGCTGTAGTCTCAGCTGAGACTGTGCTGACTACAGAATTCACAAACCACAACCTTGAATTCAGAGTGTAGGAAAATTACGGCAACACATCAGTTTACAAAGTTGTTTCCCTCAATAAACTGCTAATTTGATAGCAAGCAAAACAGTTGTTGTAGTAGTTATGTTTAGGTATGGGGTAGGGTGAAGGGATGTAAAATATGGCCAAGCTTTAATATGTGCTTTATAAGTACTAATAAACAGTCAATATGCTAGTAATATGCAAGCTAATAAGTAACTAGTTAATAGTGAATAGTGTTCCCTAATCTAAAAGTGTAACCAAAATTCTTTAATATGAAATTTATACAGCATTCAGAGGTGATTTGGGGTGGTCACTGGGGGCTTATACACTGAAAAAAATGGAACGTCATATATTTAGTGCATTTTTATATTGACCTAACTAAATGAGGCATATGAAAATTCAAGTGGACAAAGAATGAATGAACAAATGAATGAATGAATGAATGAATGAATGAATGAATGAATCTTTACTGAAAGAGGTTTGAGTTTGTTCTTGTAAACAGCAAACCCAGGTATGAACACAACAATTTTTTTTAAGTTTCTTCCAAATTGTGCAGCCCAAATAAATAAAAACAAACAGAAATAAATAAATAAAATAAAATAAAATAAAATAATAAATAAATAAATATTTTTCACTGTATTATTTTATTTTATTTTATTTATCTGTGCAGACGTTTAGTTTTATCTTAAGTGAATTATTTATTTATTTATTTATTAACTTAATTATTTTTGTTTGTTTGTTTGTTTGTATTAATATCAAATGAAAATTTAACATGTGAACCAAACCATAAATATAATTTCAGAAAAACGAATTAATTTGGCTATAATAAATCTGAGTCTTTTTAAAATTGGTCCAAAATATCATTTTTAGTGCAGCAATAATTTAATAAAGTAGTTATTATAATACTAATAAGTTCATTAAAAAGCCGATATACATCAGGAGTGTTTTAAAGTACTAAGATCAGCTTTGATTTCTTGGAGAAGGCAAAGTATTTAAAAGAAGAGCAGATGGGATTTTATTTTGCTCATTGCTTGTTTGTCTCCATAGCTGTAATGAGCTCTCGGGTTCCCACGCCAACCCAACCACGCATTCACACGGCATCTCTCGCAGACTGACAGACAACTCAATCCATAACAATAATTAATTTATGGGCCAAGCTGTTGTGTTGCTAAACGTTGGAACAACAATCGTCTAAACCCAAGTGTCAGCCTGTTGCATTCGCGCTATTTAGTGCGCACTTCAGGGCGATGTGAAACATACATGAGGCGGCTCCGTGCAAGTGCGCCTGGTAACATCTGCTACATCTCAGATGAGATCCTGTATTAGCACGTGAGCTAATTGTGCCCTGCGCTGTGTGCCGGATGGAAATAGACGTCTTTAACATTGCTCACCCTGTGATATCTTCAGCTGTATTACCAGAAGCTGCTGTGCGACACAGGTGTGTGTGTGATACACACTCAGACTGCTAGAACGATTATAAATCACACATTATTACTGCTGTCAGCCTGGCGAGGGTGATTAGAATGGGTAGAGGTCAGGTCAGTAATTACATTTGTTGTTGTGTGGTCTAGCACTGTTAATAACAGGTGGTATTGTGTCCAGGTGGATTGGAAAAGCTCCAGGAGGAATCTACAGACTGCCGGCAGAAACTCATATTTGCTTCGATGAGCCACCATTAGTGAGTAAAACTGTCGGTTAGACGGCCAACAGGAGAGCATGAATTAAAACAGACACAATTTAGATCATTATAGCGCTGAACTTGTTTCTTAAAGTGGTCACTTATCACGAAAATCCTAGTCATAGAGAAATAACATGGAGGTATTATGATGGATAATACTATTCCTAAACACCAGAAGACAAATGCACTATTATTCCAGTTAGCATATAACTGACTTACTGAGGGTAAAATATGGAGGAAGTCCAGTCTGATATTTCTGGATGTGTCAACCCAACAAAATTGCTTTTCATACAAGTACATAAAAATGTAATGCAAAAATGTAAAGCTTCCTCTTGTGAAAAATAAATATACTGTAGCATACTTTTAAAAAGAGTTATTGAACTTGTGGTATTTGGTGATATTAATACAGGCTACTTAACTGTGAACCAGGATTGCCAGGTTTTCAAAACAAAACCCACCCAATCGCTACTCAAAACTAGCCCAAAAGTAGCCCAATCACGTTCCGAAAGGTAAAATACATGTTTTTTTCAACCCGCGGACATGAAAAACAACCCGCGGAAACAGTGTTAAAGTAGCCCAATTTCATGGGAAATCCATGGACTTGGCAACACTGGTGTGAACATAAAGGTGCAGTATGTAATATTAACAGCTATAGCAGTTGAAATGAGTACTGCAAACTAAATTAAAATAATGGAGAGAGTTGTGTTTCCCGCCCCTCCTCCTCAGACTTGACGCTTACGTGGGTTGCAGTGTTAGGAGATGAGCCTCACACTGAACATTAATGAGTTCATATATCCATGGTTTAATATTCCTCTGGCCATAAAGCTTTTTATTTGGATGCTGAGGCTTTTTAGGTCGGGTAAAAGCTGCAATCTATTACCCGGTTTGTTCACTGGCGCACATCTGTGTTTGCAGAAACACACAGACCACAACAAATATAGAGATTCCTGGCAGTAGAGGTTTTTGAGAAACAAGTATGTGAACTTAGCATGTTTCCTAAATATCTGCAAACAAATTATGGTATTGTTATGCTTTAGTACAGTCAAAAAATTACAGCACCTTTATGCAGTGTTTTCAGACACTTAAATGTATATTATTTACAACTAAATGACAATATATTTTAGATACTTTATATGAAAATGTAAAGTATGAGCTTTAGTATGTGAGTCAACATAAAAAAATAAGTGTACTAACAGATTGTTAAAATATAATCAAAGTAACGTAACTCAGTTGGCATTGTATTTCATTATGAGTGCCGTAGGTAATCACAGCGCCCAGCATGCTGATATACAGCCATATCTCACAGCTACAAGTGTGATATTGCATTTATACAACAGTTTGACAGCACAAGTATGTAAATACATAAGAAACCACAACCCTCTTTTGCGCAGTACTACTTCCTTCTGCCACAAATTCAAATCTCAAGTTGACAGTTTAACAGCTGAGCCCATACCTCCATTACTAATTTAACTTTGGAACAAGAAAGGAAGGAACATTGAGTAGCTTCATTGTATTACGGCATTAAAAGCTCACTCTATTATGTAGCGTATTATGAGAGAGAGATGTACGATTACCTGCATCTGATACAGCATTCATTCTTCAGCTCAACCTCATATCCACAATAAAACATTAGTTTGAATGTCCACTTAGGAAAACGCTATCTTTGTCATACTATCTCATCATCTGTTAAGGGTGATTTTCGATGACAGCGCTGCTTTGATCATTTGTTGGCTGGGACTAACAAGGTTTTGTTGAAAGTAAAAATAACATCCTTGTTTACCACCCTGTTTCAGTCTCTTTCAATATAAAAGTCTGTATTGTTGACTCACACATAAAAACAGTCTCTTGTCACCATCTAATAGTGGAATAAAAACTAAAATCACCATCATTCAATCAGCCAGCAGCAAATTTAGTAGAAGACCTGGGCAAGGTGAGGCTGCTCTCGGCAGGGTTCATGAGCGCTGAACAGCCACTGACGCCCTGAACCTTACATCTCCATCAAATAGATGTTATCTTTATAAATAAACTGCATATTGTGCAAACCAACAACTATATTCTCTCTTAAAAACTCAAAACTACTTTGCATGACAAAAACAATATTATTAGATTATAGTGGATTTGGGCATCCGCCATGACACTCACTGTGAGAACTATTGCAAGCGGAGTGATACAAATGGTGAAACAATTGGAGTTCCTATATCACTAGAATAGCGAACTCTTTTCAGCCAATCAGATTCGAGGACCAGAATGATTGAGGTACACTAAGTGCATATTCATTACAAATAAAGTGCAGTGTCACTTGTGATATGACAGAAATATCACACTTTTATGCAACAATGGACAAGTGTGTAAATACATAAAAACTAGTACAAAGGCTTGTCAACGCCTCCATTACTAATTTGAAAACTTAACTTTACCTACCATTTCCGGTAAGATGAACTACTAAGAGCCGCCATAATATTACTTTTATACAGCAGTTCAATATAGGTTATAAGAAATTAATACTGAATAACTTATAATTTAGACACAGCATTGCCATTTACTTTCTCTGTTTTTCCTCCACCAAAGAAATAGTTAAAAACAACTGCAAACACTGCAACACACTAGTGGGTGTTTGTTTCATTCATGACTCAGTTAGCATTTTGGAAAGGATTTGAATTATTAAAAAAAAAAAAAAAGAAAGAGAATGTGACAACATGTGGCTAAGTATGCTTTGAACGTATCCAAGGGCAAACACATAGTAGTGAACACACACCCAGAGCAGTGGGCAGGCCTATTGCTGCAGCGCCCGGGGAGCAGTTGGGAGTTCATTGCCTTGCTCAAGGATCTCACCTCAGTCATGTTATTGAAGCACTAGTCATTTACTCCCTTCACCAACAAACCCTGCCAGACCTGAGACTCAAAACTGCAACCTTCAGATTACAAGCCTGACTCTCTAACCATTAGGCCACAACTGCCACTACAGACTTAAGACTCACTTGTTGCACCTGCTGCATAATGATGTAACCAGCAATGGAATTTAGTCTCAGGTCTGTTTGCACAGAACGTGGTTTTGAATTCCACTGCACTACTTTCCATTGTTTTTCTGTGTAAACTCATTAGATGGGTTTCTTGTGTCTTTTGCAGTATTAAAAGTCAAAGTTGAAATAAGTTCAACTTTATTTTTTAAAGTGTGTGTTTTTGCTTTGTTTTGTTTTTTGTTTTTTGTTTTGTTTTGTTTTTGTTTTCGTTTTGCTTTTCCATTCTACTCCTTGCTTTGTTCAGCGTAAAAATGACATATATATATATATATATTTATCAGTAAGACATGATAAGAAAAGTGTTTTTCCCCTCTTTTAAAACTAGATAAGCCTATTTATTTTGCTATCCCAACTATGCAATATAAATTGTTTGTTGCATTTTATTATTTGTATTTGCTGTACGTTACTGCAATATTGTTTTTACCCTGCAGTTTGGAAACTTTTTTTGGACAAACACAAGCATCCTAAAGTTTGGACAAAGAGTGGCTGAAGTATATTTTTTTATAACAGTAACAGTAACGAGTCCCTGGTCAGTCTGATTTTAACAGTTTGAGTGGCACATTTAATCACAGAATATTTTGTAAAAGTGTAATGCTGACAGTGTTATTGTAAAGACAGAGCACTTCAAATTATATTAGATGCAATAGCGAACCCACAGTCCATGAAATAATGTGATTTCTCGTTTAATGTGAAAAGGACATTTACAGAAGGCTTCAGTGTACAGCAGCAATATTCCCTTCTAATATTCGGTCTACAAACTGTTATAAATGTAGTATAATTGTTTTCAGTACACAATAAACCTAGACTAACATTATTTTTTATTAAAACAAATAAAATGCCACAAAATATGATTATAGAAGACATTCTTTTGCTCCACTAAATTGAAAATAATAATAATAATAATAATAATAATTAATCCTATAGATTCAAACATATGAAATATTGCATCCTTGCTAGACCCAGTTATCATTGCCATCATCAGCCCCAAAGTGAAATTAATTATTAAATTCAGTCTTGTGTGAAACATATGGTTGGGAAATAATGGCTCTGTAGCCTGAGCAGATTTTGCAAAGTTCAAAAGTGTGGACGACTTCACAAAGCCAAAAGTTTCAAATGTGGATATCACATAAACCCTCTGAGAGCTGCCCATTATAGAACCATATATCCACTGCCACTAATAATGAGTATCTTCATTATCACTTCAGTGGTCTGAAACTGATTAAGGAGGTCTGTGAGTCAATCTCTGGCTGAATAATACCCACTTTAATATTTGATTATTCCTGTAATTGGGCGAAAATTCTTGCAGTTAAGTCACACACTGAAATATCAGTTTTCTCTTTGGGTTTCTCTAAAGCGAGACTATTCACAGAACTCTAGGAGTACATATCCTTATCCATTGTTTGCCAAATCAGTCTTTCCAATTAAGATGAAATTGTATGACATTCTACACTGGAAAAAAAAAATGAAGGATTTATTTTGAAACATTTTTCACTAAAAAAATAGCTAGTACATTTCACAAATAATTAAAGAAATGGCAAGTAGCACTGCATTAAATGTGTATTTAAGCAGAAAGAATGAAACAGTATTTTCTTGTAAAACATTCTAATCATCTTTGTTTTATTTACAACTTTAAAAATCATTTTCCAAGTAAAATATAGCATATGATGTAGATATTAGAAACAAAAGTGCTTAAAAGCAGTACTGCTCTTGTAGGGCACTTCACATCATGAGCATTATCCTATTGACTAATTACATGCAAACTGACTAACGGAGCATGTAAGCTTGACTGGCTGATGGGTAATCAATGAAACCTGTACACTTCACTGATTGTGTACAAATCAATCTCACACACAAGATCAAAAGAGACAATAAATTAACAGGTCAAAAACAATGCATGCACTTTTCTCCTTTACAGCATAAAAAGAGGATAAAATCACCATATCAGCACAACTAGGAATCGTATAGACAAGCCACATTTTAGGATCAGAAAGACCGGGACTCTGTTCTTCACATTGCTTAAATGTACAATAAAGCAACGTGTCAGATCTTCTCATTTTTGTAATTCAAATCTGTCTGAATTGCTTCTTCCCATAAACTTCTAAATTGAGTTGAGTTTTTCGCAGTTCTGGTTTTGAGTAATGTGGAGCATTAAATAATAAATAAATAAATAAATAAATACCAATAAATAGTATACCAAAATGTGTGTGTGTGTGTGTGTGTGTGTGTGTGTGTGTGTGTGTGTGTATGTGTACCTGGTATTCATCATGTTATGGGGACCAAGTGTCCCCACAAGGATAGTAATACTAGTAAATTTTAACTTTGTGGGGACATTTTTTTGGTCCCCATGAAGAAACAGCCTTATAAATCATGCAGAATGAGTTTTTTTTTTTCAGATTTAAAAGTGTGTCTCATGTGAGGGCTAGGTTTAGGGAAAATACGGTTTGTACAGTATAAAAACCATTACGCCTAAGGAATGTCCCCATAAAACATGGAAACACAACTATGTGTGTGTTTTTTTTTTGTTTGTTTGTTTGTTTGTTTGTTTGTTTGTTTTTTCATGACATTCATGACAAGTTAGGGGAAAATTATATATATTATATATATACTCTTTTATATATGCTATTTATTATATGCTATAATATTTTAACCTTTTTTTTTTTTTGCCACCAATCAGTTTTTAAGTTCTGGATATTGTTCTCATTTTATTTTATTTATTTATTTTTTATTTTTTTATTATTTAAATAAAATTGCATTTTAGTTGATCTTCTTAATGCTACAGTTGGAACTCTGACAACTGTTGAGAAATTATTTATAGGTTTTGAACTCTCAATAAGCTTTTATGTTATTGTATTTGCAGCTCTACTTGAAGAGGATTAAATCCTCTACAGTACAATACAACACAACACAATTCAGTGTCTTTATAGCATTTAGGGAGTTCTTCAGTCCCCACTCTGAGAATAAACACATAAAGTTCCACCAAACCACTGCCCTGCTTGAGACTGAAGTGAAGTTTTGGTGGTATACAGATAAACACAGATAAAGTGGCATTTCCTTTAGACTGTAGAGAACTCAGCAGTGCTGTCTTTGACCAGTTCTAAAACTAGCGAACTATTTTTCCTCAGCATTATCGCGTAACAATTAATCCAATAAAAAACTAACAATAAAATAAGTATTCCAGGACTGTGATTTCTTTTCATCTTTTAAAGAGCAGGTCATATGGGTTTTCAAAAAATATATATTGTTTTGCAGTTTGTAATGTAGCTATCCTTCAATGTAAACAGTTTGCTAAGTTGTTAATCAAAAAAGCGTTTACATAAAGATATTGTCACTCAAAAGAAAGAGTTGACTCAGAATCGGCTTAATGAATCATCATATTCTTCTGCCTGTTACCGATCTACATCACTGGGTAACACATTAGCATAATCCCGGCCTGCCTGCCAAATACGAACACTCTGACCTGCCCACAAACATTTCCGCTAGTTAGTGTGTTTACATCATGTTCTGTGCTGTGAAAGCAACTTTGTTTTGTTTTCATTGCCGAAAGATGATGATGTATGAAGCAGTGGTTAAAATTCTTTTTTTTTCACGATACCCCAGCAATACAATTTGAACCTTTTTTTGTTGTGTGCTGTAATCTTCTAATCTTGGCTTCTACCTTCTTTGGATTCTAATCTTCTTTATTTGGACTGTAAGTACGATTGATACGTTATGTGTACATTTTCAAGTCAGTGCTCAAAATATTTTAGTTTACAAAGTGTGTTGTTTCATCAGTTAGTCACGTTAGCAATTGGCTAACGTATCCACCATTATTGTTTTGTTAAGTGTTTACAGTTTAGCATCTTAACTTTAGCTAAGGGCACAATTTACATGCATAAGTGTTAAACAAAATGTTTTTATGTCTTTATTTTAAGAACGGATTGGAGCACTAAGCACTATATTATTGTTTTATGTAAGGTGCATGCTAGGGTTGCCAGGTTTTCACAACAAACCCACCCAACTGCTACTCAAAACTAGCCAAATTGCGTTTCGATGGGATCCCCCATTAAAAATTGTGTTTCGGGGTGTAAAATACACACTTTTCGTCACATTCCAAAGGGGCTAATAATGATGTTATTGGGGTCGCTTCAACCCTCCACCTGACCAATTAGAGCACAGTAGGCTTATGGAAGGGAGGGGTTCACAGACATTACACTCAAAACTGATTTGTTTCACTGATAATTGATCACTGATAATTGACTGATAATTGACTCTATGTATAAATGTATATTCTTAGAAAATTGCAATGTTTTTTGACCTTAGATGCATTTAAACCTGATGCAGGGGACTCCAACACAATATTAGGACACTTTAAAGAAAAAAAAAACGCATGACCTACTCTTTAATGAATGTGTAATATTTTTTTGTACACATGTGACTTGCTGCTACATTATTTAGAAAACATTATCCTTTGCTTTTGTTCTGTAAGTTAGATAATGTAATAAAATAATTCTTTACTCTTGTCATTTTAAATCTGGAGAAATGAATAATAATAATAATAATAACATAGAAAATCAGTTGTTATTTTCCTTTATTTCCTGAAATCTATAATCACTTAGTACTTTAAATTAATTATTCTTCTTTTCCACACTAAAGTAGTAGCCATCCTCTATACTCTTTCATGTTTTCAAAAAAAAAAAAAATGATGCAAGTAGATTTGTCAGAGTGGAAAGCTGAAGGTTCAGGTGTAAATGTATAAATCGTCTGCCTGCTGACCTTCAAACTTTGAAGTTTTCTTACATTTTCAGATTGTTTGGTCAACCAGCATTTAAAGTTTGTCTTAATGAACTTTTAAAAAACACATTTATTGCTACTTTATTTGTTTTGCCTACTCACAGTTATATCAGTTTCTCAAATTATGTATTGTCTAGTAGCATCCTGTAGTGGAAATGGATATGTTGGATTATTTTTTTTCTTTGTTTATTTTACACATTGCATTTATCATATTTCATATAAAGCATGCTCTTCACTGACACTCTCATTTTTTTGGTGAGCAAATACACTAACATTTAAACAACCTTTTTCTGACTTTAATAATTTATGATGGATTTTCATACTTTCAAAGTTAATAAAACTGAAAGTCTGGGTCTAGTATAATAGTAAAACAATAAAATCTATACATAAAAGGCTTGAAAAATAGGCAAAATAACTAATGAAGGCATGGTAAAACTTTTGTCAAGACGGTTGCAACAGAATGCAATCTTCATATAACAGAAAGGGAGAAAAGATGATTATGGAAAAAAAAAAGGTGGGGGGCAGAAGATATTCAGTTTTCTGTAAGAAAAAAAAAAAAAACTGAATGATGTATTTGGTGAATTTATATGTACACATATGAAGAAACTGAACTGCAACAGTGTTATTTCCTCCTCTCATTCACTTCTCTCTTCACAACAATCAATAGGTTTTTCCCATCAGTGTTCCTTTAACATTCATGAAAAGTTGTAAGGATTTCAAAGTGAGGTTTTGGTGGTATACAGATAAACACAGATAGAGTGACATTTGGACTGTAGAGAGCTCAGCAGTGCTAGCTATTTTTCCTCAGCATAATAGCGTAACATGTAATCCATAAAAATAACAACAATAAAATAAGTATTAATTGACTGTGACTTTCTTAGACACATAAATTCAATTCTATATTGTTAAATGAATGAGTAATAATTTTCTGTACACATGTGACTTGCTGCTACATTATTTAGAAAACACAATCCTTCGCTTTTGTTCTTTAAGTCAGATAATGTAATGAAAAGGATTCTTTACTGTTGCAATTTAAAATCTGGAAAAAATGATTTATATTAAAAGTCCACTTCCAGAACAGCAATTTACAGATAATGTACTCACCCCCTTGTCATCCAAGATATTCATGTCCTTCTTTTTTCAGTTGTAATGAAACTGTGTTTTTTTCAGGAAAACATTTCAGGATTTTTCTCCATATCATGGACTAATATGGTGCCCAGAGTTTGAACTTCCAAAATGCAGTTTAAATGTGTCTTCAAACGATCCCAAATGCGGTTTTAAACGATCCCAGCCGAGGAAGAAGGGTCTTATCTTGCGAAACTATCTGTTTAAATACTTTTTAATCTCGTCTTGCCTTTCTCTCCGTGAACTCTGTGTAATCTGGCTCAAGACAGTTAGGGTATGTCGAAAAACTCTGACCGTATTTTCTCCCTCAGCTTCAAAAATCATTTCAAAATCATCCTACATCACTGCAGAAGTACCGACCCAGTGTTTACTAGGGGTGGGAATCTTCAGGCACTTCACGATTCCGATTCTGGGAATCACGATCCGATTCCAAAACGATTCTTGATCTACATATTTCCCCGATTAATTCTTCTGCTGTGCAAAAACATCTTTACAACTTTACATTTTAACCAAAATTGCAGTTTCTTTGCTTTTTGTTTATAGTTTGAATCTCTGTATGTCAGTACTGCCATCTTAAAAGTAGGGGTGTGAATATTCACCGGTTTCATGATTCAATTACAATTTTCATTATCAACACAATATCACTATGCATCACATTCTCAGTTTTCAATATTACTGCTCATATATTTTCATATAAATTTATATTACATTTATTTTGTGCAAACTTTTTTTTTTATTATATAAACGGGCTACTTTTTAAAATAAGTGTTCTTTAAGTATCCAAAAGTTTTTAGACAATAGTTATGGGTTTTTCTTTTTTCCTCAGCATTATTGCCGTTTGATTATTACTGATGAGATCATAGACAGTGGCAGCGTTAACAGACTGTATTCACACTAATACAAAGATCTATTTCAGGGCTCGAAATTAACTTTTTTACTTGGTAGCACTGGTGCTCCCAACTTCAAAAAGTTAGGAGCACCAAAAAAAATTTAGGAGCACTAAATGAATATTAAGGAGCACCACAACTGCCAATTGAGCAGAACACCCAGCACTCGGCCCGGCATTTCTTTTTAGTAATGCACCGATCTTGATTCTTCATGGCCGATTCTGATTGCCGATATTTTCACAAGCAAATGGGCTGATTCTGAAAGCCTTTTTTTAAATATTTATTTTACACCTTAAGCAAAGGACAAGAATGAATGAAAATATGAGTACATGAATAAGATATTTATTTTCTCTATTACATGTAGAGCCATTTAAATTAAAGGCAACCACTGCATTTTTAAACAATCTACAGCACAAATAACAAAAAATAAACGACACAGTTCTTTCTTAGTCGTATTAAGTGCAAAAAATAAATGCAGCCATAATCAAAGTAGGCTACTCTCTCAATATTCAAAGTGCAAACAGAGACCGAATTTTTCAAGCATGATACAGAGCTATAGACAACTACACAACCTACAGCCTAGATATGTTATGTATCGCAATTTGCGCACATTGGGGAGTCGCTCTCTACGTGTGGTATTAAAATTGCTTTTGAAGGCGCGTGCGCGTTTTACTTTCGGTTTCGTTTTAACGATCGCGCGAAACTCTCGGCGGTGCTGAGCGTGCATTCTACAATACGAGACACTAATTTAACAAAACAATTTGAAAGTGGGGGGACACAGTCGGGGTTTTGAAAAGTGTGTCCTCAGTGGAAATTACGCCCCTGCGTGAGTGGAACTCTGCCGCTGAGTTATCAATTGATGTGAATGTATGCCGCGTTGTACAGTATATTGAGACGGAGTCACCAGAATTGCGTCTGACAGAATGTGCGCTGTATACATTATAGTATATTTCTTCAAAAGCAGATTGTGGAGATATTTTAATTGTCCACAATCAAAAATCGTCATATCACACACCCCTAATTTCAGTGTAGTTTGTGCAAATCCGGAACAGAGGTTGGTTGAGAGAGAGAAAAAAAAACGGCCGGTTCCGAGTTTCAGCGGAGCGCAGTGTCAGTGACAGGGAGTGAATGACGGCTAATATCTAAAATCTGCATTAAAGTTAAGAATGTAAAGATCAAGTTTAATTAGTTATGTAATGTTGGAGAGAACGGCAAACCTGACACTGTATCAGCTCACAGCAGTCTGGGTAGTAGTTAGGCTAGCGAAAGTTTTGTAAATAAATGAAAACAAGTCGCACCACAACAATTTCTGGCACTCGCACAAATGCTTCCAAATATATTTTGAGGTCGCACAGATTAAATTTTGGGAGCATATGCAAACTAGACAGCGCAGGGAAGATGTGTTTGCTAGCGCCACCCAGTGGGCAGCACGGCGCTGACAAACACCAAAAATGGGACGAGACAGCGCGGTGTTATATTGGTTTTAAGAATGGGCGATACCACTTATTTTGTTTTCGATACCATACCGATACTTTTAAGGCCAGTATCATCGATATCGATACCGATACGATACTTCTTAACTTAACTTGTTTACTGTAGTGGTAACTACAAAATGTATAGTTGAAAATAAGGGGCTGACACTGACAGGCTGTTGCACACATAAAATGCAACATTTTTATTCTGACAGTGTCTGATATACAAGGGTGTAACTTGGTTTGAAAAGTGGGGGGACACAAAATGGGGGGAGATATTTTCGTGCATTTACATACATTACAAACTCAACTGACTGGCGTCTCTCCTGTCTGATCCCATGCGATTCTCTTCAGACCTTAGAACTGTACATGAATTATGAGCTACTAGAACGTTTGACCTCCTAACTGAAGATCTTTTTACTAATATAAATAAAAACAGTATAAATAAAAAATAGTCTAAACAAAAAATTGTCAAAATGCACCAAATTTTTCAAGCATGATACAGAGCTATAGACAACTATACAACCTATTATAGCCTAAATACAAATAACAGCCTAGATATGTAGCCTAATTTGCGCGCATTGGGGAACTGCTCTTTAAACGCGGGGTATTAAAATTGCTTTTGAAAGCGCTTGCGCGTTTTACTTTCGGTTTCGTTTTAAGGATCGCAGTGCTTAAATTCTCGGCGGTGCTTAGCGTGCATTCTACAAAGTGGGGGGACATTTTTTCCTGTCCTCTGATAAACATTGTTCTGGGCTGCTGTTCCCAAAAGCATCAATGCTTTCTTATGATATTTTTTGGGAAACGCAGCCCAGTGCACTGTCTGAAGTGGGAGACTGCTCTCTGTGATTGATTGGTTCTGTCTTGCAACATTTGTGCGATAAGCAGGAAAATATTTATTCACTAACAGGTTATACGTCCAGTTCAGTGCATACTGTACGCATTATTTTTTGTTAAATAAACAAAATCACTGGTAAATAAAACACCTTAGTATCGATACTTTCGATACTCGCATCAGCATCGATATATCGATATTTCAGGATTGATACGCCCATCCCTAATTGGTTTGCGCTGCGCTGTTTATATTGGTCAGCGCTGGTGAGATTAGTTTAAAGGCGCAAGCACTTCAATACCGCGCGGTTTCGTCCCACATTTGGGTTGTTTGGCTTCCCATAATAGTTTAACTTTTGCCGCTGCGCTCTGAAGGGCGCTTTCCGCGTTCGGTTCGCTTTGGCGCAAATTCTGTCCGCCACGTCTCTAGCACGCACTCGTGCCACATGCGGGAAAAAAACAAGTTCAGAATCTATTCTGAATCGTTGAAGAGAGAACCGCGATGCATCGGAGAATCGATTTTTTCTCCCACGTTTACAACCGCATCGTTGGGATCGTTTGAAGCCACATTTAAACAGCATTTTGGAAGTTCAAACTCGGGGCACCATAGCAGTTCATTATATGGGGAAAAATCCTGAAATGTTTTCCCCAAAAAACATAATTTCTTTACGACTGAAGAAAGAAAGACATGGACATCTTGGATGACAAGGGGGTGAGTACATTATCTGTAAATTGTTGTTCTGGAAGTGGACTTCTCCTTTAATTATATCAGTTAATTTTAAATGCATTTTCCAAATCAGTCTTTGTAACCGTCCATGTGAAATCAGATAATGGAGGTGACTCACCTGTTTAAGGATGCCGGCTGCCATTTCATGACCGCAGTCAAAGATCACATGAAACTCTTTTCCTCGTTTCATTTCTTTAAGAAGGGGCTTGGCATCTTTTGTTTCTGCTGGTAGCTGCCGGATTTTTAATCGGATGTTGTAACGAGATGGAGCCTTGATGAGCTCCTGTAATCGAATCAGACCTAAGTGGGAGAGAGAGACAGAGAGAGAGAATATAAATAAGGCTATTACAGAATTACAGGAATAGTTCACCCAAAAATGGAAATTTTGTCATCATTTACTCACCCTGATGTTGAAAGCCATTTTTTTTTTCTTTTATGGAACACAAATTGACAAGTATCGTTTATATTGTTGCCAAATATTGTTGCAAAATAACCTGCTGTGAAGAGTCAGAATTTGACAAAAGAGATTTTTAATGGAGGAGTGCAGCTTGGACAATCAGGGGGGAAAAAAAAAACATTCTTTTTTTGTGTTCAATGGAAGAAAAACAGTCTGATGACATTAAAATGATGACAGAATTGTCATTTTTGGGTGAAATATTCCTTTAAATGTACAACTGAAATATCATTTGGAACCATCTATATGAAAGCTTCATTTCATTTAATTCTTATCTTTCTAATTAGAAGAATATAAGAATGGCATACAGATGGACATTTAAAGTCATAATATTTTTGGGGAAATGAAATTGTTAAGCTGCATGGCCCCTCGCTATCTCTCTTCTAACACTCTTGCTCTCTTCTCTATTAACTGTCTCCCAGTGAAATGTTGGACACTCCTGTCAATGAAATGCCACCTCCTAATGTAATGAAACATCACATTCCCACTTCAAAAGGTCATCAGTTGAAAAAAATGATATCTAGGTTGCCCCCAAATTCCCATCGCCCTCATTTACTTCACACAATGGAGGACTTATATCTTCAGTTTCTCAACTATTCAGCACCAAGCAAGAAACCTCAGAGTTAGTGTTAGTGTCTCTGAAACTATTTTCAAACTGTTCTTGTCCCAAATGCCATGAGACGGTAAGGTGTGCCATTTGAGATTGTATGATTTAGAAGGGTGCCTATATGCACCCGCACACTGCTGCGGACTACAGCATTCTGGCACCAAAGTGTGGACTCAAAAGCAATCTGGTAAGACTGAGGTTGCCATTTGGAACAAGACCATTATTTTCATTAGAAAAACGCCTATGGCGAAATGTTACAAAATTATATTACAATGCTTCTTTCACATTTTCCAACTTTTTCAAAGTGTAATATCCAGTAAGTGCACTAAAAGTGCATTCAGATGAATGTGAATCTGCCAGTGTCAGCTGCTGTACATATTGTGGCAGTTCGGATATGAAATGTCCAGTGAGTGGCGCTACAAAAGTAAACAGAGACACGTTTTTTCAACGTTTTGTAAAAACAAAAATTATTCTCAAAAATGTTTTCAACATCTTGTAACCAACTCATTTATTCTCAATTCATTAGAAAGAAAGAATGAAAGAAAGAAAGAAAGAAAGAAAGAAAGAAAGAAAAAGAAAGAAAGAAAGAAAAACAAGACATGCTTTTACTGACATTTTCCCAGCTGAAACTAGCTGAACACTCTTGTGAAAATATGATTCATAAAAGCTTAAAAACTTGTAGAAACAAGCTAAAATGACATGGTTATCTGTATCTAGTTTACTTTTCCAGTCTGAGTAGCTTGTAACACAAAATAAAATAAAATAAAATAAAATAAAATAAAATAAAATAAAATAAAGTAAAATAAAATAAAATAAAATAAAAATACAGATAAATAGCATACATCAAATAAAGAACATCTAGGTCAAGCTGGGAGACCACATTAAACAAATTAAGACAAGCTTAACCAGGATTTCCCCTGAAGGGCAACGGAACAAAACAAGTTCTGCTGAGAGCTAACTTCCTTGCAATTTGCATGGGGGGGAGACTTGACCAAGCTGGCGGTTTCGCTGATTTGGTTGGTCAGCCATCTGATCTCTCAGCCTGACCGGCAGACAAGCCCCAAAAACCTGACCAGCCTAAGCAGTTTGGACAAGCTGGGAGACCAACCATCTGCCTACTTTAATTTTTTGTTGTTTGCTTTTCTTTCTCTTTTCTTTTTCTTTTTACTGCAGGGTTGCTGCTTCTGTACAAACCGTGTAAAAATGTTATCCTTTTTAGTTCATACAATCATGAACCTTAACTTAAACACTTAAACTGGTTTTCAGCAATGGTATCCAGTTTCATCACTGTTGTGCAGATGTGAAAATGTACAAATTAAGAGGGCAATTAACCTGCCAATCAATACTAATGAGTTATTACACTTAATGCTATACAATAATGAATAATGAACAACTTTTAAAATTCACACACTGTACTAGCATAGATTATTTAATTTGTATGCATTGATCAGATGTTTTTGATAACTAATACGGCTTCCTGTTGGTCACTTTTTATGGCAGCTTCTACCCCTTTGTGTAAATGAAAAACCACATGTGGTGATCTTCATTGATTGTGCCTAATACCTTCCAACTGTTTGTTGATTTATACTTAAAGCATATATATTTCATCAACTCAAACTTTTATTAAAACCCGTCTGGAGGCCTCCGTTCATGCAACATAACAGCCTGTGATTAATGTCCATGGAGAAGCTGCACCGTTTAAGTGCGCCCTGCCAAAGTTCCTCAGAAAAAAAAAACGGCCTGTCTGACTTGTAATCCTCTGCGGTTGTCTGGTCCTCCTCCAGAAGAGTGCTGCTTTGAGCTAGTGATGTGAGATGAATGCTGCTTCCCTTTGGCGTTAATTGAAGAGAAACGTGAAAGCTGACTTCTAACTCAAAGCTCTGAGCACTCCAAAGAAGGAAGGTCAAGGTTAATGTAGCTTTGACTGTATTTATGTGTGTCTAAATGTGTAGAGCAAATTGATCAAGATTAAAATCCGGTCACATGCACGACAGAAGGCAAATGCTTTACACTTTGAAGGAACATCTACACCACTGTTCTCTCATTAATACCAGAGGTATTCTAAGATCTGGAAGGATATTTGATAACTTTATCCTTTGAGGATAACAGCTCCTTCTGTTGAGTTAAAATCCAACTTGGCTGTGATGGAGCAATAAAACTGCACATGAAAATCTGTGAGTGGATATGTATTCTTATGCATTTTGTTGATCTGATTTCACATCAGATGTTGGCTTTTTCAACAGACACTGGCAGTTTTTAGCCAGCCTTTTCTCCCCCCCAAAAAGCTTTAAAGGATTTGGCTGGAATGAAATTATCTTTATGTTAAATTAAACGATCATTTTACTCCAGGCATAATCGTCCACTCATTTAAAAATGCATTATTAGTTTAAATTTAGCACATAAGCAGTGGAGAGGCTCAGATTACAATGGTTGGCATTAAAATGATATTAGGACTATGAATTATTTCTTAGCAATAAAAATGGCAGGTTCAAAGCAGCAGTTATCTAAGCAATTATTAGGACATTACAGCAAAGCCCTAAAAAATGATGCCTGTTTGGAAACATGGCACTGCAGCTGTCTAAACAATCTCGTGGCCACTGTTAGAGCATATGATGGGCTATGAAAAGCACCACGGGATTGGTACACTCAGGCTGAATGAATTGAAACGGATGAAACGGTTTGTTGAACGCAATTTTCTTTCTTGTGCTGATGTATTGAACATATAATTGTCAATGCAGGGTTGGCCCAAAGTTTTTTTTTTTTTTTCTTCTCACCCAGAGGGCATTTTATTATACAAAAAATTGTCATAGAAGTAGCTCATATGACCCATGGGCCATTTCAACTCTTCCTAAGTCCTACAATAGCATTTAGTCACATTAATTGAATATAAGTGCAAATGAAATGTAAGAGCTACAACGAAAGTAAAAGATTTTTATTGAAAAAGAGTCTGTTCTTTCCATCATATGACTCAATATTACTCAATAGAGATTTAGTTTTAATTTTACATTAGATTATTTAACTTTTGTAGAATACTGCTGCTAGATAGACCTACTGTGCCTAAAAAAAAAAGCATTAGAACATAATTTGCATCTTTTTTATTATTATTATTATTTTTAAAATAGGTATAGTTGCTCAAATGTAAGGTCTATCATTTTACAAACACTTTTTTTAATTATTATTTTAATTAGTTTATGTCACACTTCATAGGCGAAGCATTACGCAGGAGACACGGATAAACGTTAAACAGTCTTTAATGAACTTCTTTAATGAACAAACACAGGGGATAATCCACAACAGAGGCTTAGCCGACACACGAATACAACAAGTAGACCCGACAGCGACAAAGTGCAAGGACAGGAACTAAAATACACAGGCTAATTAGAAACACAGGTGCAAGGGAATCATAATCAAATTAAACGAGAACAGGAACTTGACCAAATAAGGAACTGAAACAGTGGCAATACAAGACAAAACAGGTCCAAAGTCCTGACATATGCCCCCCCAGACCAGACAGAGACAAGAGGGACTTGGAGCAGGGGGAGCCAGGTGGGACCCACGCCACGGTTATGATGACGACCCACGGTGGAGCTGACAGAGGGAGGAGCCATGGAGGAAGAAGGGCTGACGACTCTAGGAGGCTGACTGATGATGGTGGAGAAGGTGGCGGAGGAGCCCGAGGCAGAGACAGCGAGCCGGTGAGACAGGGTGACAAGGAGGATCCAGAGGGCTGAGGTGGAACAAATGGCTCCGGTGACTGATGCGGAGGCGTGGATCAGGGAGGCCGCGGTAGAGCCGGAGCGACAGAAGACCAAGGTGGTGCCAGAGGGATGGAGGAGCCTGACAGAGCCAGAGGGATGGAGTCCCAAGGCATAGAATGGACGACGACAGCCCATGGCGGAACCAGAGGGACAAGGGAGACTGGCGGAGAGGAGGGAGCTAGGAGCCACGGTGGAGCCACTGGGTCGACGGTCCGGAGGTTGGAGGTGGAGACAAGGGATCCTCCAGCCGTAATGCCGATGGAGACTGGCAGACCCCCCAGATGGAGGGCTGAGGGTGAGCAGAGGGGCTGCCAGATGACAGTGGAGGAGGAGGCATGAGCAGGTGGGAGGGTGTATATTTGTAAGCCTCCTCAGGGCTGAGCTCGTGCATGGCTGATTCAGTCAGTTCTGATGAAGGTGGGAGGAGAGGGGTTAGGTCAGCATAAATGTCCCAGTCTAATACCCCCTCAGCCTCAAACAGTCCCAGATCCTCAACCAGCTCACCCTCAGCCATGTTGCAGTGGGTGCAGCTCCTCTTCACGATATCACTGGCCACGGCTTTCTCCCTCATGGTGGGTGTTGTTGCTGGCTCACACACCTGGACTGACGTCACTAGCAACTCCGGCTCCACGGCCATCCGTGGCTTTGTCGCTCCATGCGGCGATGTCTCGTCAGTCGCAGCGGCCTCTGGCTCTCCGTCAGCGGTGGGCTTGGGCATGCGCTCCGCACAGCAGGGAGATGGTGGGCTGGACACTGAGTCCGGAGAGGGACAGTACCCACTCCATAAGCGGCGAAACTCCTGAGGACCATCCTGTGTCGTAGAACGAGCAGAGCGCAATGTCCAGGTAGCAGTCTGGTGTGGTCCTTGAGAGAACAATTCCCCTGCTTCAGAAGGAGGAGGAATAATTCAGGACAGGAGAAGGGGTCAAAAGGATCCATACGGGGAGACACAATGGAAACAAAAAAATGTGAAAAAGCAAGAAAAGAAAAAGAGTGGGTAAACACAGAGGTAACTGTTTCGGTCCAGTCTTCTGTCACATATTGAGCCAGAGACAACAGGTGAGTGAAATAACAGACAGGTTTATTGGCAGGTTCAGAGAAGTAGGTCGTATGCAGCAATGGCAGGACACAATGGACAGTTCAAGAGTTCTTAGCTGAATACTGATGTATGGTTTCTTTTCAGGTGATCCAGAGATCGTTGACTAAGAACAAAAGAGTACAGTGTTGGAGGATACTTCAGAAGTAAGTACACACAGGTAAGTAGATCACTGTCTGGAACAGTTCATGGATGTGAACAGCAGCCCAGACAGTGTGGGACTGAGAGGAGCGTGCTTATGAAGGTGACTTGATTGGAGACAGCAGGTGCAGGTAATTACAATTCAGGTGAGCATGATCTGGTGTATGTTGTGGCTGGTGACTGTGGTGACTGAGGTGGCTATGACTGTGTGGATTTACTGACAGTTTATATATTGTCTTCTCTATTATCTGAGCTGTGAGTTTTTTTTGTTTTTTTTTTAATAGCAAGTACAATTGTACAATCAGATGTAATTTCACATAGAAAGGGTTAGGAAGTGATTTCACACTAAAATCATGGTTTGCTCATGTCTTGTAGGTACACTTTTGAAACAGTATTGTAATTGTTTACAAATTGCCTCCATTCATCTCCATTGTACGTGTCTCTCTGCAACTTGATTTTGGATGTTGTAATTGTGGGACAGTTCAAAATAAATCAACATTTTCCTACAAATGCTGTCGATCGAGGTTAACTTGCTGAACCTGGAATATTCCCAGTAGTCATTTATGAAGCTTTTCTTTCTTATTTTTAAAAAACATAGTTACTCCTTCCAATGTATGTTGATTTGTGAGCACTGTTCCTCTCTGCTGATGCGGTTTGTCTATGAATGGCATATGCATAACCTATTAATGTGATTCCCTTGACACATTAAATAATTTAGCAGCATTTGTTTTCTGCAATGCAGACACACACTATGTTAGACTTCTTGCATTTGCTTTGACAACTCACATATCAAAGTATAAATTATCAGAGCTCTTTTATAGCTGACATATCCTGCAAACAGAGCTAATTTTACTCACTGCCGCAGTGGCGCTTGTATATATGAGCTACCCTAAACCTTGTTTTTCATTCCTTTGTCTAGCACTGTGTCTAAAGATTCTTGACTGGCATCTATAGTTCCATGAAGAACTTTATAATCCATGGAACTGTTCCACTGAACAATGAAAATCTTTCTTTCAATAGTTAAAAAAGGATTTTGTTTTGTAATGTTATTTACATGAAGAAAAATCACTGGAGGTTTCTTTGCACACCCCAAAATCATTCTTATATGGCATCATTGCAAAAACCTTTTTAAAAGCTTTATTTTTAATACTCTACAGCAAAAAAAAAAAAAAAATGCTGTGTGCACTGCCATTCATTTCTTACACAATATTAAATTTAACAGCTGAACAGTGTTGACAGAGCTTTGTGTTGCAGGCTGCCAGTCCACTTCTGCCATTTCAGAGCTGAGCCATTAGGGAATGCCATTATGGCTATTGATTTGCTTGTTTGCATTCGTTCATGAAGTTGTTGTACAGCGTAAAAAGAAAGACTCAAGTCTCAAGTTGTGATTCTCAGGCAGATTAGAACAGCCACCTCTTGTGGAATCAGACTGTGAGCATTTAACCATTGTCCTGTCTGTCCTACTGTCTGTCTTATTTCTAGCTGTAGGTTTATCTAGCCTACTATTTCAAGTCAAAATAACTATACAGTTATTTTATACAGTTATTTGGTAGACTAAATAAATAACACATGACTTTCATTTAATTGATAGAATATTAAAGCAATAAAATACTCAAAAGACTGCACTATAATGTAATAGCAGCTGCCGAGTGCCATAGACCATAATGCAATCTTGCTTTTATACAACAGCCAAGCATGTAAATAAGTAAAGAAAAACCAAGATGTGTCTCGAAGATTCTCTTGTGTGTGAAACTGCTTTCTTAAACAATGGATTTAAGATCTACTGATGCTAGGAAAGATTTGTCTAGGACTGTTGCTAACTACAAAAATATCACATTTGGACCAGAACCAATGGCTTGGACTATGTGAGAAGTTGTTGGAGTAACAGTGCTGCAGCATGACTGCGTAAGATTTATTTTATACAACTGTTCAATAAACAACAAACAAGTTAGCAAATATAGTTACAAGCAAAGACACAGCAGAACACCAAATGAGTGGTGTTTCATTCCTGTATTATTAATTGTGTGTGTGGTAAAAAAAAAAAAAAGAAATAAATATGCTTCAGTAAATCACAATTATGAGAAGTCAAATAATAGGATAGTAAGTCATAACTATGAGAGAAAAATCTAAATGATGAGATAGTATGTTGAAATTATGAAATAAGTCAAAATCATGAGAAACTAAATCAGAATTATGACATAAAAGTGGAAATTATGACATAAGTCAAAATTATTATTTGACAAATTCACAGTTTAAAAACTAAATTATGGCAAAAATATAATTATGTCATAATTATGACTTTAAATCTAATTATTTAAACTTCTTAATTACATTTGCCCTGTTAAGTATTTTTTTCTCACAATTATTACTTAGTATCTCACAATTTCATCTTTTTTTTCTCATAATTATAACTTTGAAGCTCATAATTATGATTTACATCTTTTTTTATGTGGTGGAAAAGTGCTTTGTTAGTTTTTGAACCAGTGAGTTAATGACTCAATCATAAATACAGTCACTTGTTTTGTTTCAGAATGATTTGAAATTTTTGAACAAATTGGTTGAGTGAATGATTCACTGACTCTCAAAAAAGCAGTCATTTGTAACTAGCACTTTTAAATTACACCAAGCATGGTAGAAATCAATTTAAATGGCAACAGTTCAATGTGACAAAAACACATTTAACTGAGACCCATATAAAAATGTGTTTATTGTTTAATGACAATATTGTTTATTGTTTATGTATTTATTGTTTAATGACAATATGTTCTTAATAAGTCTGTAAGTCAAATAAGGATGGTTTTTGTTTGTAGCTTTTCAATGAAATTACAATGAAGTTGTAATATTTTGAGAATAAAGTAAAAATATTTCGAGAGTAAAGTCGAAATTACGAGAATAAAGTTGAAATATTTCGAGAATAAAGTTTAAATATTTCGAGAGTAAAGTCGAAATATTTCGAGAGTAAAGTCGAAATATTTCAAGAATAAAGCTAAAATATTTCAAGAATAAAGTCGAAATTACGAGAATAAAGTTGAAATATTTCGAGAGTAAAGTCGAAATTATGAGAATAAAGTTTAAATATATCGAGAATAAAGTCAAAATTACAAAAATTTGGTTAAAATGTTTTTAAAATAAAGATGAAATATTTAGAGAATAAAGTCGAAATTACAAAAATGTAGTTGAAATGTTTCGAGAATAAAGGCGAAATTTGAGAATGAAGTCTAAATGTTTTGAGAATAAAGTCAAAATGTTTTGAGAATTTAAATTGTAGATAATTTGCAGAAATTAAATTTATAATATTTTGACAGTATAGCCTATATTGCACATGCAAATGGCCCGAGAAAAGTTGCCAGACCACAAAAATGTATGTGAATATTGTTGCGTCCGAATCATCTTACTGGGATGAGGAAGAGTCCATTTTAAGATTTAGCAGAAACAAACAGTTTCAGACAGTTTTCTTTCATGAAAATTCCACCACCTACTCCGTAAAAAAACGTCTGTGGCATCCAAGCTCATTATTTGCAGCATGCCAGCCACCCAGTAATTGCAACAATTTTGTGCTTTAATGCTTTTAATATAACACAGCTCAGCTTCCAAATTCTTTTATCACATCATATAAAAGTCACAACTCATTCTCAAAATATTTAAGACTTTACTCTCATAATCTTTTTTTTTTTTAATGTTGCACTAAAACGCTGTCGTAGAAACTCAATAATCAGTATCAATAAAAAAAAATGTCATATTCATTTAACTCGTCAATGTTACTGTGAATGAATCAGAATCAACCTGATTAACTTAATCTACAGTGTAAGTTCTACTAATGTTAAAGATCTTAAGTTAATCTAAACAGTGTGCTTAAGCCCTTATTTGGGCCACATTTGTATGAACATAGTGTCACAGAATAATAATGTGTTGTTGCTGTGCAGAATTGTGAATAAGGCTGAGTGAATGCTTTGGGAAATCTGGCAGCAAATCCTCTAGTTGGCAAGTTTGCTCCTGAGGCGACCTCTGGCATATGGCATATGTACCCCTCACTGTGGTAGCACTTGCTGCCTACTGTTCTAACAGAGCCTGTCAACCAGGGGGGTTTGGCCATACTGTAGGCCAGACGGAGACCAGGGAATGGTGCATAGTCCAGGCCAAAGGGTCAGTCTGCCTAAGGACGGCTGGAGAATAATCACAACACACTATGAGCACTAAAGCGTCGAGCTCTCACCTGTGCTGTCATCGTAAACCACAGTGACCGTTTTCCACTTGAAGAAGTGAACCAAGTCTAAAATGGCTCTGCTGAGGGAGGAGAAGTCTGGGTAAAGGCTGACGTAGAAGGAGTCACGGTTGTCTGACACTTGGTGCTTCCACTTGGTCTGGATGTGCGGCACCCCCAGAGCGTTACAGATGGACTGCACTGCGTTGGCCGAAGAACTGTGGGAGGGACCGAAGATGGCCGCCACACCCAGAGAGAGCTGGTCACAAGCTGGAGACAGAGCACAAAATGCTTATTTTCTTTGTTTGATTTTGTGATTTTGTTATAATAGAAACGCCAGAGCCCAATTCATAGTTACAGCGTCCAAAACAATATTTATTGCGACAGCAGTAACACTGAGCTCATTTACTTTTATACCCTATCGTTTTTTTTTTTTTGGCAAAGCCACTGTTTTAATTGCGTCTTTGTAATCTTTAAATAAACTGGCATGGGGAAAAAAAGCACAGTTACAGTGGCAGCGGCTAATGGAGTGTATAATCATTATAAGAGAATTCAGATGTTTCCCCAGCGTGTAAATGACAGATGATTGCAGCCTGCGAACCTGTCTCAGGGGTATCAGTAGTTCACTGAATCACCCCTTCTGACTCATTACCTAAAACCAATCAATTCTCTCTGCATATGCACCAGACGGCTACTGATGTCCCCCTGTGGTTAAATGAATTCAATCTAAAGCCCACGTCCTTCCTCATATATCTCACAGCACATTCGTCTATAATCGTGTAGGGTCTCGCTGAAGACGGCTGACAGTTGGAAATGGCTTTACCTTTTCTGGAGGCCTCAAAGCTGTCGTGGATGTTTATCCTTTGGATGTCGTATGTGAGTGTGGTGTTTGGCAGTAAAGTTCTGTTCCTGTTGATTGTATTTAAAGCAAACTTAAAGGCAAGTTCTTCAGCACCAGATGGGCCACTTTCAATGGATTCAAATATCCCCCCTAAAAGAGAGAGAGAGGAAAAAGAGAAAAACACACCTGTTACCTTCAGACCTACAGTTTCCAGAGAAATCTACAAATATTATACAAATACAATATCACATTATACCATGTCATACCACATTATATCATGTCATATTGTATCATATCGCGTCATATTGTATCGTATCGTATTGCGCCTGATTGTACCGTACCGCATCGTACCACATATTGTATCATATCACATTGTATTGTATCGTATCGTATCATATACTATATCATATCATATCACATTGTATTGAATAGTATTGTATTGTGCTGTACTGTATCGTATGATATCACATATCATAAACATTAGTGTTTTTATTCATATTTAAAGTTGTTTTTTGTCAATTTCTATCACAAAGCAAGACAAATAACATGTTGACAACTAAATGAAAATGCATTAAAAATACTCATTCTAAGTATGCTACAAATACATTTGCATATTATGTTCTTAATAAAAATACCCTGCAATTGTACTTTTAGTATACTAAACTAGTAAGTCTGCTAAATTACTACATAGTAAATATATATATACACAATATACTACATAGTATATTGGATTGAGCTAAAGTGGAACTATTGCTAGTATACTATAAGTACACTTTAAATATTTTGCATTTAAACACTGATATTATTTAAAGATACAATCCTCATTAATAGTGGCATTAAAACATATATTTGTTTAATATTAGGAAATATGCATTGTGCACAAGTAGCACTCCAAATAAACTATAATTACAATGTTTATATCAGTATGTGTCAAGTGATATGTCAGTGAATATGTTATTAGTCTTTAACTATACATAGTATAAAATAAATGCATTTTAAATGTTTTTTGACCCGATTAAAGTAGTTCACTTGCAGAACAAAAAATTACAGATAATGTACTCATCCCCTTGTCATCCAAGATGTTCATGTCTGTCTTTCTTCAGTCGTAAAGAAATAATGTTTTTTAAGGAAAACATTTCAGTATTCCTCTCCATATAATGGACTTCTCTGGTGCCACTGAGTTCGAACTTCCAAAATGCAGTTTAAATGCAGCTTCAAAGGGCTCTAAACAATCCCAGCCAAGGAATTAGGGTCTTATATAGTGAAACGATTGGTTATTTTCAACAAATATTTACAATTTACATACTTTTTAACCTCAAATGCTCATCTTGTCTAGGTCTACATGAACTCCGGTATGTTGAAAAACTCCCATCTTATTTTCTCCTTCAACTTCAAAATCATCCTACATCGCATGTTCACTTTGTAAACACTGGGTTGGTACTTCTGCATCGATTTAGGACAATTTTGAAGTTGGAGGAGAAAATGAGATGGGAGTTTTTCAATATACCCTAACTGTCTTGAACCATAAAAAACAGAGTTTACACAGACCTAGACAAAATGAGCGTTTGAGGTTAAAAAGTATATAAATTGTTAATTTCATTTCGCTAGATAAGCCCCTTATTCCTTGGCTGGGATCATTTAGAGCCCTTTGAAGCTGCATTTAAACTGCATTTTGGAAGTTCGAACTCAGGGGCACCATAAAAGTCCATTATATGGAGAGGAATCCTGAAATTTCTTTACGACTGAAAAAAGGAAGACATGAACATCTTGGATGACAAGGGGGTGAGTACATTATCTGTAATTTTTTTGTTCTGGAAGTGAAATATTCAATAAAGTAGGATAATAAGTACATCTTTATATGTAATTTCATAATTACTTCTAATGTCTTTGAATTATGGTTGCTATGTGCTATTAAATGTACTGAAAAGCATTTATGGTAAACTAAAATATACTTTAATGTCATTTCTATTGAAACTTGTATGTCATGTATTTATATATTAACTTAAAACTTAACTAAAAATGAATTCCAGATTACAAAGTGCACTTTTTTAAAGAATACTTAACGGTGCTAAAAACAGTCATGAAAGTATACTCAATTAAGTGGTATTTTATTTCAATAATACTATCTGCAAGTATACTTTTAATATACTTGATTTGTAGTACACTACAAGTGCTAATTCAATAATACAATTTAACACATTTCAAGTGGGCAGCAAATATAATTTAACTATTTGACTTTGACGCAGAAACACTAGCGCAAAAGTAAAAATATCATCTTCAGTAAAAGAACAGCACAATATGCGAAATGGCATCAGTGTAGGTTAAGTGCAGTGAATGTCAAAGAATAGTGTAATGTAAGAAGTTGGAAGGGGGAAAGTAAATGATTGTTTGCTTTGACTCAGCCCAGTCGAGCATATAATAGATATATATCCAAGCTCCTTACAGAAGGTATGTTTTTAGAGCGCAAGCTACACAACAGCTTTCCCTTTGTGAGTCTGCTTGACAGGCTGTATATAAATGGATGCCTTTAGTGTTGGGGACTGATGTGTTCTGATTGGCTGGCAAATCAATCAATCAAGCCCTAGGGAGCAGTGAAGCACAGCATAGAGAGATTGAAGTGTTTTGCTTGGGTCAGTCAGCAGTTTGCCCCTGTTGACTCACCATATGTCAGACTAGAGCTCGATTCAGTGTTTTACTTACACTCGCTGGAGGCTCCATCATTTAAATGATCCCTCAAGACAGTACAAATAAAACCATTTCACCGGCACACACTGTTTTTACATGACCCTCTACTGTCTAGCGTGTAGGACAAAAGCAAGTATTATTAATTGTTGTTCTTTCAAATGTCACCTACAGCATAGGCTACTGCTGAAAACTGACATGAGTGTAACAATAGCATAAGTAAAATCTGACGTGAACTGGTTTGTGAAAAGTAAAAGTTGGTGCAGATGAAGAAAGGAAGAAGAGAGGAAATGAATAGAAAGTGGTTGGAACAAATCCCTTACAGCATTTTCTGTAAAAGAACAGAGGAAATTGAAATGCTCGTACAAATCTCTCAGTCTTTTACAAAAGAGACAAGAAGGGGAATACGAGATAACATAATCAAACAACCTCGCCATGTGGATTTACTTTAATATGAAGAAAATATCTCTTTTTGCTAGTAATTTTGAGGAAATGTGTGTTCCAGTTTAAAAAGTGTGTCTGAGGTTTCAGTTACTACTGTTTTTACTACCATTATTATTTATGGTTACATCACATCAGACAAGGGCCAAATGAGACAATGCACGACATAAAGAGCATAACTTGACGATTATGATCATTATAACAGTTATTAACGGTTGTTGAAAAAATGAGTGTCCATCCATCAATAAGCCTGGGTTGTATTTTCTGACATGTGGCTTTTAGGCAGAGCTCTCTAGCTTACAAATTTTAGATCACTAAAAAAACTAACATTGGATTTGTAAGCATTTAAAATTAGCAACAGAATGTATTTTTCCAACAAAGATGCCTATTTCCTATATATGCTTGTTTTAGTAATGAGCTGTGATGTAGAATCAGATATATACTGAATGTAAAAAAGAAATGTAATATTGATTTCCTGTATGAAAACAAATGTAAGGTTACTAAAGGTCATCAACTGATATTATAACAGAGAGACTCTGGGCAGGTAACAACAAACTCTCCCTCAGGAAAAGCATTCATACATGTTAAATATCCATTATCTATCTCGTAACTCATAGGGCGAGCTCTGACAGTGATAAACTGTGGCTTGTATGACATAATGAATCAATTTCCTATGGGGAAATGTCAGTTTCTCAAAGAGATCTCTCAAGCACCTGACAAAAAATGTACTATTTTTCAATAGTCATTCTGTCTATGTATAGTTTACAAATTACAATTGTTCACACTTTAATTTAAGGTCCAGTTCTCACTATTAACTATGACTTTTGCCGCAATAAACTCCTGATTGCTGCTTATTAATAGAAATTTAGTTGTTCAGTTTAGGTATGGGGCATGATTAAGGGATCTAAAATATGGTCGTGCAAGTAAAGGCATTCATATGTGCTTTACAAGTACTAATAAAGAGCCATTATGCTAGTAGTATCCACACTAATAAGCAACTAGTTAATATAGTGAAAATTTGTCCCTAAACTAAAGTTTAATCATAAAATTTACAGATTGAACATTCTAATTCACCAGCTCTTTTTACCTTTTTTGGAGTGTGTTGTCAAACATTTTACACAAGCAGATATTTAAAAAAAACACACACACAATGTTGGAATATTTGCACTGTGACATTCATAATATATAGTGAGCCTGCCATTAAACAGCATATTAGGGTATGTAATATTGACAGCAGATGGTTGAAATGGGTACAGCAGTCCTAATTCTATATGTATATCAAAATTTTGGAGAATACAGACATTATGCACACAAGTGTTGCTAGATTAAGCATGGGCAACATGAATGAGTGCAGCTAAAAAAAATTGCAGGCAATGAGCCTTTCACTGTACGAGTTGATTTATCCATGCTTTATTACTCCTCTCATCATAGAGTTTTTTTTAGATGGATGCCGAGACTTTTTAAGTCGGGTAGAATCTGTGACCTCTGATCGAGTTTGTTTGCTAGCTTCCATGGCTGCAGTACACTGTATTTTCCGCCAACAGGCAATCCGGTGTGTCAAAATACTATTGGGTAAATTGGCAGTAAGTGGAATCATGCAGACCAAAACAAAAACAGACATTTGAACATGGAACAAACATTTCAAATGTTTTTTGGAGAAACAAGTATGTGAACTTAACATGTTTCCTAAATATCTGTAAACGTGGTATTTGTATGTTTTTGTACAGTCAAAAAATACATATAGAACCTTTAAACAGTAATACAATTATGAAACGCATGAAAGTGCAAAAATGTAAACGTATTGTTTTGGCCGACAAATTTGAAACAACTTTGAAACACAACAGTAGCATTTTTAGAGATGTTTTGTAAAATATTTATTTTATATAAAATATTAACATTTTATGGTAACACTTCAGAATAGTGACCAAGGGGGGACCATTCTATAAATTAGTTACTTATTAGCATCCCTGTTTTTAACACATCGGCTGTTTATTAGTGCTTATAAAGCATTTATTCCACATGACTATATTATACAGTCCTAATCCTACCCAACATCTAAACTTAACTTCCTTACTAACTATTTATAAGCAGCAAATTAAGAAGAGTTTATTGAGGCAAAAGTCATAGTTAATGGTTTGTTAATAGTGAGAATTGTACCTTTAAAATAAAGTGTGACCTATTTTATTTTAACAAACTTAAAATTCTGTAACTTTACTAAATACTTTACAAAACACCCTCAGACCCCAGAGGGTTAACTCAATTTTACTAAATTTATTTTTTGTAACTTTCACTTCTACATATATTTCCAGGTGTCTTTTTTAAAGAGAGACCAAACTGAAGTTTGTACTTCAAACCATTTGAAGTCCCCATGAAATCAAAATGGAAGTTTTTTGTCTTTGGTAGCTAGTGTGCTCCAAAACAATGACAAAATTTGCATTTACAATATATAGGTATTCACAACATACACCGCCAATATGGATCAACAATGTTGATGACATCACCCTGCACTTCAGCTTCTCATCAAACATACGGTCCAATCAAATTCTCTCTAGAATCCGAAGCGTCCCGCCCCCTACACTATAAATAGACACTGAAGCTGCGGCTAAAATGGATCACTTTCAAAGAATTTGTATTTTTTGTACGGTAAATGGCACATGGTGCACTACATAGGGGATAGGGAACGATTCAGACAGTGTAAATATGCTTTTCTTTGGGGCAAAAGAAGTCTGACTGCACGCTGTGGCACGCAAACCACCACAGTGCACACACAGTCTGCTCCGTTAAGACGGATTATATACATAAATCAACACAGACAACAAAATGTATCAAACCCATTTGAATTATACACAGAATACTGTATTTTATAGTGATGTGGATGAGATTGTGGCTGTCATACACTGTCAAATGCAGCTTTAACGAGCTCAACAGCTCTGGCCCAAGCTGTGTATAAATGAAACTCTACTGGCTATTTAAAAAAAAGGGGGTGGGACTGCTTGATATGTCCCGCTCTGTCTTGCTATCTCAGTTGACATTACGTCAATACATTGAACAACACATTGTGTTTCAAAGCACTTCAGTGGAACTTTAAGATTTAAGTTTAAAAATGTCATTTTTAGTGGAACTGACAGGTAACAAGTAGAGAGAAATGCAATTGGTAAACTTTCTCATAATTTATGTTTTCCATCAGATCAAAGCATCCTGGTCAAGAGTGCTGCATGTTTACATCAGCCATCTCAGACATGCAGTGACTGGTAGTGGCTCAGCGCTGCTGCTCTCAGCTGGCCAGTTGTCTAGTGAACAATGCCCTGTGCCTACCTGATCTCTCACAACAGTCTCACACATGCCACCGCACTCAATAACGCTCTCAGAAGCTGTGACATATTTATCACACAGCAGCTACATAATCAATGGCAGCACAATACATCCATTTCTGCATCCACAGGGAATACTTGCTTACAACCGAGCACCGTAACAGCTCAGAGGAAATTAGCAATGTAGCGGTCATCTTCCTGTCCGTGAAAAATGAAACTGTCATTTATCATCTAACATGATCAACTGCTGTGACCACAATGGAATTACCCACAAAACTGGTCAATATCATACAAGAAAATGAACTTTAAACACTCAAAAGACATGAAATAATATGAGATTTGCTACTTTAATTATGTTATGAGAATCTTTTGCTAAAGATTATTTCTCTGAAAGTTCAAAATGTTTAGTTTTTTAAAATATTTTAGAAAAGTTTTATCTTATACAAATGTTAGGAGAACATTCCATTTTTATCATTCAGCAAACACCGTGGGAATGTTACTTTTGAAAGTTCCCTGAACATTTTGAAACAAGTTGTAACTTTTAAAAAAGTTAGATGAACATCCATCTAAAACGTTTTAGTAGGAAAATGTTCCGTCAATAATGATTTTGCTTTAACGTTTTAAGAACATTATTAAAGACCATATCTTTGAATTAACATTCTGTAACACTTTATTTTACGGTTTCTTAACTAGTTGCTTATTAGCATGCATATTACTAGAATATTAGCCATTTATTGGTACTAATTAAGCACATATTAATGCCTTATTCTACATGACCTTATTCTACATCCCTAATCTTACCCAATACCTAAACTTAACAACTACCTTACTAACTATTAATAAGGAGCAAATTAGGAATTTATTGAGGGAAAAATCGTAGTTACTAGTGAATAAATGTTCCCTATTCTAAAGTGTTACCGAACATTCTCTAATTGTTTTTTTTTTTAAATAATTTGTATTTGACCAGTTTTATCAAATGAATTAGAAAGTGACAACATACAAAGTGATACTCTTGTAGACTCTTGTAGCAGATGTGCATATTATTTTCTGTTCGCTATCGCTATCTCTCTAAATATAACACATTCCCTGGGAATCTTCTTGGCAACCTCTTGTTCACTATTCTCAGAAGTTAACTTTGATTAAAATCATTGATGATATTATTGGCAATTTGTTTGGTAGTTGCTGTCCCACTGGTGGTGGGAAGAAGTCTTGGTGAGCTGCTGATTTCAGGGGAGATTTATCTTGAAGATATAAGAGGATTTTAAAGAGTACAGATGAGGGGTGTGAAATCTCAATGTTGTTTCATGTTGGTTTTATCATCAGTTCAACACTACTTATATTGAAATGTGCTGAAAATTGATAGCAGAAAGTCTGCACAGCTGTAAGGAGGCTCACTTTCAATGCAGCATGCAGCAGCCACTAGAAACGTTCTGTTGAAAAGGATATATGCTGTTTTATGGATGTGCTGGTGTCCCCATAAGGTTTCTTAACAACTTCACCAGAAAAACCATACTGGTTGACAGGCATTTTTTGCATAGCAATGTGCTGGACCAACATCAATTCAGCAATAATCACCTGGAACTGCATGAAAATGTATTCAATTACTCACCAGGACTGGGTCAGAAAAAACATAAATGGTCAGGAACTCCACTTGAACTAGAGATAATTACAGGATATGAAAGGTATTCATTTCTCCAGCACACTGCAGAGGAAATTTTTATTGCTCAGATTTAACTATTTCAAAGCTCTGAGAAATAATGTTAAAGTGTTAACGTTGTCGCAGATGTTTCTTCTGAAATTCACTCCTTGTGTGAGACAGAAAATGAGACAGTTGTTATAGTCAGAAAATTAATGTGGATATTTCCAATAGTTTGATCTCAGAAAAATTTGTGTTTCTGACTTTAGTATTTTGGCAAATCAGAACTGTTGAAGACAAAACTCAAGAAGAATTAAAATTCAAAGAATTAAAAGAATCTTCTTAAAAATCATGACTTTAAAATGAGGACAACCTCCAACTTGTTTAAACTCCTCAAAAGTAAGATGTTTTATAAATTTATGTTTTTTTGTTTGTTTGTTTGTTTGTTTGTTTTGGTTACAGTTTGTTACAGTATCATTTTCAGCAGCACTAAATACATAGGAGGGATTTGTGCACACGCAGGACATGTTCATTAAAATTAGCATGGCAACACACACACAGAGAAGGGACGCTTTCACACTACAGAGAGCGAAAGCCAGATGGAGCGTGAATAAATGCAACAGACTGCTGAATCTCTGGACAAGCATTTACTGTATATTAAAAACAAGAATTTTTAACCTGACAGAATATTAAAAACACAACGCTGGGTGATAAGCTCTGCGGTCAAGCGAGTCACAACAAAAACAGTGTGCACGATTATTATGATTATGGCAATCTGCAGACAGCGCTAAAAGTTTTTTTCTTTTTTTTTTTTTTTTAACTGAGTTAGCTGGTGAGCTTGTGAGTTTTCAGTAAGACTTGCAGACAAAACCAAAGACTCTTTCCTTTTACTTTGAAGAACTTACTATATTTAAAGTACATATCAAGAGGTTTTTTTTCAAGAATTGCACTTAGGGACATTCATCCAAACCCATTAAGATTGATTCCTGTTTTGAGTTAAATATTTTTTTTAAGCAAAGTCTCTGTTGCTCTCAATTTAATTTCTTTGTGGGCTAGAAAAAAATAATTGAGATATTAAATTTTACACCGTATGGGGGTTTACTTTCATACAAGTAAAGTTTCCATCATTCACTGATCTTCTCTGGGTATCTGTGTTATGTCTTTGCATGAAGTGATGGGGCAGTGTAAAATCTATCATTTTCAGTTCTTTGAGAGCAGAACATGCACAGCAAGTCCCTGCATGTGACAGACCATGTGGCAACTACACAGAGATCTAAAGGTGAAACATCTATCTCAACTTTCAAGAGAACAAGGGAAAAAAACTTGCACAGAGAAATTAATTACAACGCTAGTTTTGGTTTGATGCATCTGGGGAAGAGAGGTTATTTATGTGGAAAATAAGGTGTTCGTGCTAGTATTTTTTCTCCCCAGTGGTGAGTTTGATGGCTATCAGTGTCAGATTATCAGCCTAGCATATCGAGATGCGTAGTGCAGCGTAACAGGCTTGTAGGACACATTCCATCTTTATCAAGCCTGGAGCTGTGATGCAAGAGACAGGAAGTGTGGACTCTGGGTTGAAAAAGAACAGCATGTTTCTACATGGCTCAGTCTCTGCATGCGGCAAGGCTCAAAGAAGTGCACTCAAGGAAAACAAAATCATCCATGAAACTACGTGAACCCATTTCAGATTTAAATTCAAATGTCCTTTTCAAACTAACTTGCACTTTTGAACCATTTTAAAGCTGCTGTGTTTAAAATATTTCCTTCTGCCCCAGTTTAATGAGCAGAGTCAGCTATATAAGTTATCCATGGGTACGTTAACTTTCTGAAGACTGGAAACACTGTGACTCTGCAGTACTTTTAAAACATTGTAAACTTCTTGCCCAACCAAGGCCACAAAACCAGAAGCCATACATATGGAGCTGGTTATGAGATTCAAATGTCAAAATGCATTAGTTTACAAATCATGCACTATAACAATTGTTTTTAAGGTCATAACATAGTATTGTGCAAGGAATTGTGCAAAATAAGTTTCTACTCATCAATATTCCACCCCATAAACCGTATTTGTGCAGAAAGAATAAAAGTTGTTGTGTTCATTTTAGTTGGAAACAACAATAGTATTGCAATTGATGCTGACACCTATTTCCGCCACTGAATTAAAAAAAAAAGTAATTGCGTTTTTTTTTTCTTCTCGCAATTGCAAGCTTACATCACGCAATTCAGACTTTTTTTTTCAGAATTGTGAGATATAAACTTGCAATTGTGATTTTTAAAGTCATAATTGCAAGATATAAAGTCGCAATTTTGACTTTCTACGAAATACCAGATAAAAACTTCACAATTGTAAGATATAAACTTGCAGTTCTGACTTTTTTCTCGAAATTGCGTGATATAAACTTTTTTCTCACAACTTATAGTTTATATTCTCTCTTTATAACTTGCAATTGTGAGTAAATATCCGAATTGTGAGTTTGTATCAACCAGTTCTGATAAATTAAGTCAGAATTGCAAGACGTAAACGTGCAATTACCTTATTGTATTTTTTTATTCTGTGGAGGAAACAAGCTTCCATATGTAACACTTCATCCAAAAAAAAAAATCTGGTTATGAATGTCATTGTTTGTAAGAATCGTGTTTGTCTGTCATCCTTCAAAGAAAGTAGCTTGCAATGAGGAGTTACCATGATATAGTATATTCAACTGGTCATTAATCTCAACGCTGTGGTAAACATGCTGTAGGACCACCCTCACACAGAATAAAACAGTGTTTCCTATTTTCTAGGCTGCACCATTAGTATTGCTACTTTAGCAGTATTGCCAGTTAAATTCCAGCACAACACTTTCCTCCAGTTGCCATTTACAATACAACGTTGGTGTTGTTGAAACAAATGTTGGTGTTCATGAAGCTTAATAGAACAATGTTTAAAATTAATTGCATGTATTAATAATTTCTCTGCCCCTAGGAAACTCCAGTGTGTTGTGTAATAAAGAACCAAATTAGTTGTATTTGAGAAATGGCCTGTTACTTACTCCAGCTGTCACAAAATCACTCGCCCTCACCATCTGCCTTTCCCTGTTTTCCTCATTATTATAATCGCTGCAACATCTTTACTAACGACCTACTTTGAACAATGTTACCGTAGAGGGATAGTCACCCAAAAATGAAAAGTCTGTCATTATTTACATACCCAATCCATATGACTTTCTTTCCTCAGTGGAACATACAAATTGAAGCCAGTGGTAGCTAAAACCATTTGGTTTAGGCTTATTTTTTTAAGCTAACTTCTGCAAAGCTAAAGGTCTTTGGCAACAACAAGCAAACAAAACACACGGTACCTTCAGTCAGGTAGACCTTGTGTGCGAGATCAAACCAAAAAGACTCGGTTAAAATACACGCTGTCCAAACACACAGTTTGTACACATTTTTACTATTCCCTTTGCTTTCAAGCCAAAAAAAAAAAAATCACACAGTTATGAATGCACCAGGGAATAGACGACAGACTCCGAAAGCTGAAAAATGACTTTGAGCACGCTGCAACATACTGGCATTAACACAGCTCATTTTGTAACTGCTGAGGTGAGCTTTTGGCTGCCGTGAGCACTTGCGTTTTGTGCAGCAGCACTTTGTTAATATGCTTCAGAATAAATCTTATTACGGTTTCTCTTTACTTTCCATTTCTTTCGTCTTTAGCAGATCGATTTGCTTAACAATGATACGAATCCCTCCAGCTTAACTCATCCACCTTGGGCTAACTTACAGAAAGCTGGGATTGTGCAGCCTTCTCCATTTTTAATGAAGATTCTTTTTGAACTCGGCCGCGGCGTATTGATTTTCCACTCGCAGTCAAGTGTTTGATATGATCTTGAATGGAGATGTGGATTGGAAGATGTGCCTGGATGCGGTTTTCTTTCATTTCTCATACGTTTTGGCCCGTGACCCGTCAGTATTTTACGATAATCCTTGCCCGTTTAAGAGATCGGCCTTGGATCTAATGAGTTATGAAAATAACCCTCACGAGGCCTATCAAGCTTTGCTTGAGGTTTGTGTGGTGAACGCTCACTCTCAGGCTGGGATAAAATCGGGGTGTGAGGTTTTGCATTAGCGGTGGTCTGTGGAGGCTTCTTGCTGGTTGGAGATCAATTGTGATTTTTTTATTCTGGGTGAAAAGTCTTTCAGGTTGGATCCCCAAAGTATAATGTCTGTTAGCATTCGTTTTATCTGCCTCCTGAAATCCTAAATCTTCAAACTATATAAAAAAAAGGCTCTGAGCTGCTCCTGGTTTATCTTGAAAGAAAATATAAAGAAAAAAAAAGAATTCTACATCGCATCCCACAACTGTCCCAAAACCACCTTGACAGGCACGTTTGAATCTATTCTAGGCCAACAGTCACTTTTTTTAAGCTTGGAGAAAGAAAGAAAAAAAAAGAAAGAGTAAAGATGCAAAACAAGACAGCGCACGGGATCTGCTTCAATCTTTACGTCTAGAACTATTACGGGAACATTTGTTGTCTTGTTCAGAATTCATTTCCCTGTGAATTGGGGCCAATATCCTACTTATTCATTTGAATATGTTCCAGGGCAGGCAAGAAAATTGAACCTGTGCACTTTTGTTGTGCAGACAGCTATAAGTTTGCTCGCAAATGAGCATTTCGTGACTTATGAACTCGTAGAGGGAGTGTTGGGGCGAGAGGAACGCTGCGGAACACGCGCTCCTGATAATGAAAAAACAAAGGATAGCAAATCAAATTGACAGAAATTCTATTTTCTTGCAGTGAAAACAAACGTTAACTGTGCACTGAATTACAATGGAAAGCTAAGATGGCTCAAACACTCTGTGATATAACACGGAACTGTGAGGCTCAGCTACCGCAAACAAATCCAAAGAGAAGGATCATTTCTCTCCAGCTGCTTACAGAGCCGGAAAACGTCAGGAGGTGTGCATGCGGCCTATATATCTGTCTTCCTATTTAATGAAGTCTGATGAACTTGACAAAAACACTCTGTCGCTATGCAGGCTCTTGGCAACAAGAAGATGGCCTTCCACTTGCAAGGATGCCTCCTATTGGTCGGCCAACCTGACAAAGTGAATGGACCATGGAGACGCTTTGTGACTAATAGACTCCAGCTCAGCCTCAAGGTCACGGCCAGGTGGCTTCCATGGCAACAGAGGAATCTTTATCAAACCGTGGACCGGCTGAAGCGAGCCGCTGCTTCTAGAAGGTTCTTTGGGAATCTTTGAGATGGAACAAAGTCTGATGGATGTGGTGAAATGAGCGAGCTGTCTCAGTAATTAACTTGTTCCCTGGGATTTTCAGTTATAGAATAGATGAGAGAAAGTGTTAACTCTTTTCCGACTGCACACACACACACACGTGGGTATGGACACTGATTAAAGACAAGCGGCCATGGCAACCACATTCATGTAAATCCTTTAGTTTAGTTTGTTGACAAAAAAAAAAAAAAAAACGGTTACAGAGCTCCATTCCACATTCCATCAGTTCACGTGTTCATATATTAGGGTTGTGGAAGCAGACACAGATTGCTTGTTATCTTTAGAGGGTGTTGTGCATGAGGCGCAACTCAAGATCACAGATTCCACCCTGGACAAAACTAAAGAACAGTGTGGGTGAGAATGAAATATGGAAACCAGAGAACTAGCTCCCTGCTGTTATAATAAGCTAGTACTGAATTCTTCTTCAATTATAAGCCTCATTGAGAGTACAGTCTGGGTTAAATGTGTATTAATCTGGCATTATCTTTTAACGTAACTGGCACTGGAAGTAATGCTCATGGTTGCTTTCAGGCAAACAGTCATAATAAATATAATAAATATTATGTGTTTCCTAGGTCCTTAAAGGGACAGTTCACCAAAAAATGAAACTTCTGTCAATTACTCACCCTCATGTCGTTCCAAACCTATAAGACCTTCGTTCATCTTTGGAACACAAATGAAAATATTTTTGATGAAATCCAAAAGCTTTCTGACTAGGGATGGGCAATATCTTATCGTTTGCAATATACCAGTAAAATTTTTCCTCACGATAAGAATTAGTCTTCCCGCGATAATAACGATAAAGTCTAGTTGTTGACATATTTCTATGTGCGAAGGTATGGAGTGACATGCTGAAGGCGGACGTAAAACTAGTATATTGCTAAATGAGGAGCTACAGTCTGAAACTGGTTTGGTCAAAACTGTGCAGCACGACAAAAATCGGTCTGAGCCTTGAATAACGTTAACTGCACTAGTAGCAAGTGTGCAATGCAGTTTTGTGTGTGTTTGAGTCTTACAAACCTGTTGTCCGACAAAGATATCATTTATTGACATGCTTTTTCTCCAAATTATCTTCATAACATAGTCTAGTGTTTGAAATAACCTTTTGCGATCAGACTTGGCTTCGTATCACAGAAATCATACTATTTTATAGCATTATAAAGGCTATGTCGATTAGCATTGCATTATAAATATACTTTATCCTTATAAAAATACCTAAGATTGCTTGAAGAACACAGACAAACCATATATTGTAGCAATTGTATGTTTATTGTCTTCAAGTTTCCTCAGTTAAAATTTCTCTATCTGCGTTTTATTCAGCTACAGCGCTAACTGGATTAGAGATTCCTGAAGCGTCGTCAGTACTATTACTTCTACTATAAATCATATGTGGAGTTTCAGCGCAAGGGCACCCTCCGGCTTCCGAATCAGAAAGAGCTTTATTTCCTTGGGTTTTCACACACAAGTAATTCGTCTTAATGTTAAGAGCTTCCAGTACAGAAAGTACAAATAATTTGATTAACATTCCAGTGAATTAAACAGTCATTACATTACTTGTGTACTCGGTAATGCCTACAACACCCTATTTTGGGTAAAAATAGTAAAGATAATACTTTTCTCTAAAGAAACAGGATTTCCATGAATTATCGTCACTGGTATCGTTATCGCAATAAATACCAGAAATAATCATGATAAATTTTTAAGCCCATATCGCCCATTCCTATTTCCATAGACAGCAAGGGTCCTACCACGTTCAAGGCCCAGAAAGGTACCAAGAACATCAACAAAATAGTCCATGTGACATCAGTGGTTCAATTAATTTTCTTAAGCTATTAGAATACTTTTTGTGCTCAAAAAACTAAAATAATTACTTTATTCAATAATTGCGTATGTGTGTATTCCTCCGCTTATTAAAAAGGTGTGTGTTCTACGTCAGCAGCACTACACACATACACTACCGTTCAAAAGTTTGGGGTCAGTAAGACTTGTAATAGTCTTTAAAGAAGTCTCTTATGCTCATCAAGGCTGCATTTATTTGATTAAAAATATAGAAAAAAAACAGTAATATTGCAGAATGTTTTACAATATAAAATAATGTTTTTTATTTTAACATACTTTAAAATAGAATTTATTCCTGTGATGAAAAGCTGAATTTTTATCAGCCTTTACTCCAGTCTTAAGTGTCACATGATCCTTCAGAAATCATTCTAATATGTGGATTTATTATTAGAATGATCAGTGTTGGATAATATCAACAGTTGTGCTGCCAAATATTTTTTGGAACCTGTGATTTTTTTTTTCAGGATTCTTTCATGAATAACAAGTTTAAAAAGTACAGTGTTTATTCAAAATATAAATATTTTATAACAATGTAAATTATTTATTATCAACTTTTAATAAACTTTTAAGTATTAACTTAATACATCCTTGGTGAATAAAAGTATTAATTTCTTAAAAAAAAAAAAAAAAAAAGAAACAATAAAAATGTACTGACCCCAAACTTTTGAACGGTAGTGTATGTCGTAGTACTCTCAATAATGGCGCCAATTCAACAATGTATTCAATTGTTGAATAAAGTCTTTTATTTTTTTGTGCTCAAAAAGTATTCCCTTAGCTTTATAAAACTAAATTATGGTTGAACCATTGATGTCACATGGACTATTTGGTTGAGGTTCTTGGTACTTTTCTGGGCCTTGAACGTGGTCTTGCTGTCTATGCAGGGTCAGAAAGCTCATGGATTTCATCAAAAATATCTTAATTTGTGTTCTGAAGATAAACAAAGGTCTTACAGGTTTGGAACAACATAAGGGTGAATAAATAATAACAGAATTTTTATTTTGGGGGGAACTAACCCTTTAAAATTAAGACATTACTGAAAGTACAATATAGATCAGCAAGACCAAAACAAGTCAATGTCATCCAATGATAATTTAGAAATTAAAAAAAAAAAATGATTGTGCTTCTTAACAGCTTTTAAAAACACAAGCAAAACTTCAACTGCTGCTGGATGAAACTGTGAGTTTCCAATCCACTGGAGTGGTTTCATAGACATGATGACATTTCTTTCAAGATCACACAGCGATGATCTGTGCTCCAGCCTTCTCTCCTCATGACAAGATAAGAAAGACAAAACTGCTCCTTATATGCGCCATTCTACAGAATAGTTCCAAACTGCTGTCCCACAACCAAAAAACACTTTAAAAAGCATTTATGTATTCAAATCTTAGATGTTTATTAAGATCCTTCTATTGTCTATTGAAACCCACAATAATGTTTAAAATATTAGTAAGCTTAATCTATAAAAAAATCATAATTTATTGTGTACTTTCAATTGGGAGGTGGCTGTTGCGAACCCTAACTCCTAAAATTCAACTTTTTGAAATGATATTAAAACAATTTTTGTATTTTTTTTTTTTTTATTGTTGTTTTGAAAAGTTTGTTTTTAATTCTCTTAAAAGTGAAGAGACAGCTGTTTTTCAAGCGCTTTTCATGAGCATGAATCAAGACAGAGTGAACCACGGACAAATACGTTTCATTCATTGATTAGCTGATTAGCATCTTTGAGCTAGGTTTAAAAGTATCTAAAACAGTCATTACCGACACATGGGTGTTATCAAATAGAATTGTCACTAGTGAAACTGTGAAAAGGGTACACAAAATCCTCATATTTGGGGGAAATAAAATTTTAGTACAGTTATGCTATTTTGTGTGTGTGTGTGTGTGTGTGTATTTTAGTATGTTTTAGCAGTGTTTTAGTGGGTAATTTAGACAAAGAAAAATTGGATTCAAAATACAAGTCTCATAAATTACACCTGAAATATTGTTAAAAAAATTTAATTGTTATGAATTTAACTAAAATAGTAATACATTTACAAAATCTAGATGTTAGCAAAATCTTAATAGGTCAATATAACCCATTAATTTATTATTACTGTGTTTCAGTAGTGACAAATTTGGGGAGAGGACAAATGTTCCAAAACTTTCTGAAAATACAATATGAGTATTAAATGCACAATTACTAGAAATGTGCACCTAGGATATTATACAATTTGCATACATACATTTCTTTTGGAAAAAGACACATTTTTTCAAGAGGTTTCCAATTCTGACAAATTCTGTACAATGACCTATATACCAAAAAATGCTTCACCCTGGATCAGCTAAGACCCATGTCTATAGAACCTTGAATTACTGACACAACCCTGCAATTTGTTTCCTGTGAACTTTCATGTGCTATGACTGTAGAACGGCGTCGTAAAATGATTACAGACAGTAACCAGAGGTTATGTATTTTTTTAATCAAGGAGACAACTGAAATGGCTCAAGGCTCACACTTAGCAATGGTTGAGCTGTAACTCCTACACAACCCACATCAAGTGTCAATCAGTTCATTTATATACAGTCCTATATATATATATATATATATATATATATATACATGCTTTACTAATCTCAAAAATAGAAAGTTATTTCAAATTGTAATAATTTAATTTTTTTCTGTACTTTTAATCAAATAAATGCCGGCTTGGTGAACATAAAGAGTTTTGCAAACCTTATCTCAAAATGAATTTCGTCGTGTAAGTTTTTATGAAGCCTCAACTGCATTAAAATGGCTCCAAGCAACTGCATGCCATGATACACAAGAAAAACTGTCTGTAATAAATTATAGAAACAGTGAATACTGGTGGGTACTCGCCCACTTCAAGCACTGACCATAGGTAGGATTTTATCAGCCTCAGGCGTGAGAGACTCCTTTTTCCGGATACAACAGTGACCGCCAGCAATATTAGTCACTGAGCAATGCTCAACACAATTTTAGACGCAACAAAATGAAACATTTACATAAAATAGGAACAAATATGCAACTTTTCACAATAGCGTGTGACCTCATCACAGCACATATGAGTGGTGTCCAGTTGTCATTTTACACATAAAAAAATGTTATTTCCTGCATCCCAAAAAACCACACGCTGCATATCATGGAAGAAGTATGAGTACTAGGCTATCTGTCTATTCCAATCATACTCTTTCCTCCTCCTTTTAATCAGAGTTTTGTTTATTCTTCTGCACTGCTCCACCCACCTTCTCTCCATTTCTATCTGCCACCAGGTCTTTCCAATCTCATTCAGTGAGCACAAAAGTCAGCCATCAGTGTGTGTTAACGTACCCTTGCGAGAGCTGAGCAGACAGACAGCCTGATACACCACATCAAAGATTTGCTCAAAAAATCTAAAGCGCTTCCCAAGAGAATAACAAAATAGCCTCAGAAGTAAGCGGTGACAGTAACTGATTATAAATATTCATAAAGGCTTTTAAAAGTGGGTAATCACTTTTGCTGTTCTGCATAATACTGCTTATTTATTCAAACGCGGGACGCGTGGGGAGAAACAACGCTGTTTGAGCGAGCGAGCAGTGTGTTCTTGTGGGTGTGGTGAGCTGAGGAGACAAAAGCACGCATGAGTGTGTGTGTGAGTGTTTCGAAAAACGATGTTTGGAGATTCGATGATGAGAGGCAGTGAGCGTGTATGATGGGAGGTATTTCACAGTCACACAGACACATTATGGGTGATAATTTATGAGGAAACAGCAGCACCTAATTAGGCCTCACACTCTGTAGGAGTGACATCAACATCTGAGCATGTCTGTTGAGTGATATTGAAACACACACACATGAACACACATTACCTCCCCTGTCCCTTATTCATTGTTTTTTTATTTTATTTTATTTTTTCAATTATTATTATTTTTTTAAATTAAGTATTAATTCAAAATAACAAGTGTATATATTCAGATTTTATATATAGATCAACAACTACATATTTGTATTTACTTTATATTCACACTTAAAATTATATATTCATGATTAATTTCTATATATTCACAATTTACATCTATAAATTCAGACTTTACTACATATTCACTTTGACGTCATATATTTACCCTATGTCTATCTATCTATATATCATCTTTTTCATATTCAGTCTTTTAACTCTAAATCACTTTTTTACTTATACAATAAAAAATGTAATTAAATTAAATAAATAATAAAAACATTATGAAAATATTTCATGAATATAACCTCACAATGTCATCCAGGACATCAGGCTTGAACACAATTGTGCAAAACGGATATTGATTTTTTTTGTTTGTTATCTCTCATTAAGCATAAACCCTCATCTCTCACTACAGCTGGAAAGAGGCAGTCCTGCTGGATGCCTGTCTGGAAATAACACTTTTATTTCTAGGGTGAATTAAATAAATGAAAGTTCTTGTAGCACTATCACTGCCACAATCAATGTCACACTGCAGTCACACAAAAGTGTTTGCTTCACCTGTTTGGATTTAAAGCAGACATCACCACCACACACACTCAGACAAACTATGATACATTCTGCATACTGAAGGACAACACTATAGACAGAAATATGATATACATTTATGTAAAAACTTACTGAGCATGTGTCAGTATGCTGCTTTCTCACTATACGTCTCAGAATAAAACTACACACTTGCACTCTGTAGCCATAAATACAATGCTGTCACGTCTCTTCACTTTCTCACAATTCAGACTAGAACATACTGCATTGCTAAAATCAACAGGACAGTCTTTAAACTAACCAATAACATGACATCTGATTTACACACATCCTATCCTGATGTGCTTCCCAAACTGAACATCTTAAGTATTCGACATTCTAATGCTGACTTCATACCTGATAAGTTAGCTGTTGTTTAACGTAACAAAATGCATACCATAGATAATAGTTACATTTTCACTCAGAAAATAAGATAGTACTAGGATCTTCAGTCTGCTTAATTTAAATTGTGCTCTTGTTCATTAATGTTTCATGTGTGTGGTGCATGTTATATTCAACACACTGACTAATTAAAATCAGACGGGTGGAAAATGGCAGCAGCATACCCTGACAAAGACTGCAGGCCGGCTGCAGTCAAGCTCAGAGCCTCTAATTGTGTAATCCATTGGCTCACCGTGATCTTTTAGTCGTAAGTTCAAATCAGTTACACTGCACATTCATCCATGCACACCTTACTCATTCATGGCTTCACCTATCCATCAATCAATGCCTCCATCAATACACATAGTCAATCATTCAATCACCTCAGAGCTCAGCAACCTAAAATACAGCGCTCAATCTAACGTCCAGTGCTCTTCTACCCGTGCATATGGATTTTCTAGAGGGACATCGAACTGAGAACAGTGCTTCTTTGCATTGCAACAAAGACCTTTCTGGAGAAAGCTGTATGGGCAACATACAGTATGTGGGACAAGGTTATGATTATTTATAGAATGGCTAAAAATATTAGACAGTATGGTTTATGGCACAGTTTGTTGATCTCCACATTTTGGAGTTGGAAAGTAATGCTGCTGGGTTCAGAGTAGCATTTAGGTCACTCCGATACAATTTCACACCTATTTTATTTCAAAAGATTGAAGACAGAGTAGTTTGCAAGTATTTGGTTTATACAGTACTATGCAAAAGTTTTAGGCCACCAACAAAAAAATGGTTTTAAGTCAGTTATTTCTATCTTTTGCTGTAGTGTGTCAGTAGGAAATACCAGTTTACACTTCCAAACATTCATTTTGCTATTAATTAGGTAACACTTCAGTATAGGCAACAATTCTTACTATTAACTAGTTACTTATTAGCATGCCTATTATTAACATATTGGCTGTTTATTAGTACTTATAAAGCACCTATTCTGCATGACCATATTCTACATCCCTAATCCTACCCAACACCTGAACTTAACACCTTACTATCAATAAGCAGCAAATTAGGAGTTTATTGAGGCAAAAGCTGTAGTTAGTGGATTGGTAATAACAAGAACTGGACTTTAAAATGAAGTGTGACCATTAATGGTAATAATCCAATGAGATTTTTGTTGACAACAGTCTACAAACACAGAGATCTGATCTCATCACCCAGTATGTCTGGAATGACATGAAGAAACTGAAAAAAACTCCAGAAGAGCTGTGGCAACGTTTCCAAGATACTTCAAGAAACCTACCTGCAAAGCTACAGTACTGTTAAAAGTTTTGGGAACTTGTGTAAAAAATGCTGTAAAATGAGGATGCTGTCAAAAAATAATGTCATAAATAAATTTATCAATTAACTTCTAGTAACTAAATTAAATCAACATTTGGTGTGACCATCCTGTGTTTAAAGTAGCTTTTGCACTAAGTATACTTGTGCATAGTTTTTCAGGTAGCTTTGCAGGAAGGTTTCTTGAAGCATCTTGGGGACATTGCCACAATTCTTCTGGATTTAGTCTGTTTGAGTTTTTTTCTGTTTCTTCATGTAATTCCAGACAGACTGGATGGTGTCAACTGATTAACAATTTTTATCAGTATTTGCTGAGAAAAGCCTGTAAGATACAGATTTAGACTTGGAGTTGACCACTGACAAAAATTTGATTTAGATATTAACAAAATCTTTGCAAAATTAGCTTTAGAAGCCAATATATAGTTTATTTTATTTCAAATCATAAAAATTATCATTCTATTATCATTATTATTATTTTAACATTCATTTATTTATTGATTGTTGATCTACATATGTGTCAGACATCTTTGATCAATGCATAGCATCTCGTAGTATTTTGCTACCTGGTCTCATGACTAAAACATACCTGTGTACCAATTAGGTACATATCACTGCTGTTTCTAACAGAAATGAACACTAAAGGCAGTAAAACAGCAAGCACTTGTAATAGTTGTCTTACACAGTTATGATCACAGCTCCATATGTTTCGCTTTCCGGTGTTGACCCCCGCCAGGTTACTACCCCCTAGTATTCTGAAGTTTAGGGGGTCAAAAATGGGTACAACACTAAATGTAACAAGCTTGCTTGGTAGCTCAGCCAGCACAGAATTGGACATAGGATACGGAATCCTTGGGTACCAATCCCGTGACTCACAATGAAGGACCTGAAACATGAGAGATCGGAAAATAAGCTAAAATGGCAATTGCGTTTTTACATCACATTCACTTTTGTTCATATTATCAGGTAGGTTTAGGTGTAGTGCAGATGGTACGTTAGGGCTGGGCGAAAATTCGATAACGATATTTATCGCAAATATAATTTTCATCGCTAAAACGATCTGAAGAGTTCGATAAATGTTCGATATAAATTTTTTTGTGCCAAAAGTGGAACGACACAGCGTGACTTATTTGAATCACGCCACACGATGAACACAAATGACTCTGTGATTCAAACTAGTTTAAAGCTGTGTGCAACAAGACAGTCAGAAGGCTTTTCAATCTACACATCGCCATCATTTACCATGGATTTACTGTAGTAACATTCACTGCAGCATGGTATTGTGGCGGCAATGTGGGATATTCACAATGAATTTTATTACAGGAGTAATGGTATATAATTATAGTATGTATGTATTTGTGATTAAGCTATAGCATGTGTGCATTTATACTGAATGTTTTTAGGCTACCGTTTTTCATTTTTCAAATAGGCTACCTATAAAACCATGTAGTTATATTTTTACCATGGTACTGAGGTAACATTATGTGTGAATTTTTGTTTAATTTAAACTGTTTATAAAATAAAAAATAAATAAATAAATAAAATATCGCCCAGCCCTATGGTACGTTATTATAAAACATCACGAAGCATTAGTTACAGCGCCACTCAATGGACATTTCAAGTCAGAACTGCGGTGCCATGTACAAAACCAACGGTACATGAAACACACCATATATATACGTCCATCTGTTTCAGGGAAAGAAAACCAAACACTTTTACCGCCTCTCAGTGGACATTTCTTTTGGAAACTGCAGTGATATGTACGTACTTATTGGTACATATTTCGCGTCTCATGAAAAAGGTTCCGCAGGTACATTTTCATCATGATATCGGGTTGGTATTTTTTGTTGTTGTTTTGTTTTGTCTTTTGTTTTTTTTACAGTTTTTCACACCTTAAAATAACACGTTAAAGTCAGTGCACTAATAATAATATTCTAATACTGACTGCTTATTAAAAGGAAGTTTAACTGACAAAAGTAATATAATTCAAGTACTACAAGTTCCTTTAGACTTGGTCCACTTTTTGGACTTTGGGTCTTATAATAAAGACTCAAGTACACCCTTAAAGCTGCACCGTCAATAAAAAGGCATAAGAAGGCTGGTTCTTCAAAGATTTCTCAAGAAAAAAACATTACTAGGTTACACATTCCTAGAACAGCGTTCTCTTTCAAAGAGTATATTTCCTCAAATGCTAAGCTTACCAAAAGTCCTCCTGTAAAAACCATGTTAATCCACTGACCAAACCCCTGAGCTCAGTAAGCCGCTCTGTCTGGCTTCTCTTGCCATACCGGTGGCGTGTGTACCCTGCCACGTCTCCACTCCATTCAAATAAAGCATGTTCCAGCATACATTTTTAATGAGGCACAGATTAGAAAACTGGATTTAGAATCTGTAAAAGAGGATTAATATTTAAGCAAGGAACCAATTTCCCTTCAAAACCGAGAAAGACGGAGAACAGTCCAAAGTGTGGGTAGGCCCCAAAAAAATCAGTTGGTCGTAGAGAAATGACTAGGTACATAATCGTCTTCTCTACTTAATCAGGAAAAGAACATTTAGGCTATTCCCTGAGTAGAGTCCAAACATTGGTCTTCGCAAACTGACTGTGATTTCTGTGGCCAACAATGCTCAGCATGAAAATGATCATTGTTCACACAGTGCTTGGGATTGATGACTTTATTTACTGTAACGTTCAAGTGTGCGCTTGTCTTATGTAGAGCACCGTATTTGGATCGTGGCCAGAAATTGATCATGATGGTGAAAATATACGAGAGTCAGTTTGGTTATAGAGTCACTCCTTTACAACTGAACTGTTTGTGCATGAACCACAGATCATAGCACTCTAAAACAGGACTGTATTATGGTATTGGTATAGCATCTGCACCTGTCTTTCTAAAACTCTCTCTAGGTATTTAGTAATGTAGGTCACACAGGGACAGTTCACCCAAAAATGAAAACCTAGTCATCACTTACTCGCTCTTATGTTGTTGCAAACCTGTACGAGTTTCTTTCTTCTGCTGAACACATAAAAAGATATTTTTAATAATGCTGCTAACTGTTTTTTTTGTTTGTTTGTTTGTTTTTTTTCATACTATGGAAGTGAATGGCTCCCGTCAACTATTTGGTTGCATTCTTCAAAATATCTTCTTTTGTGCTCAACAGAAATAGTTTGGAACAAGTTTGCAAGTTTGGAACAACTTAAGTAAGAGTAAGTAAATAATGACAGAATTTTCATTTTTGGGTGAACTATCCCTTTAATGTACAACATAAGCTCTCTATTAAAGTAGAAGGTGTGCAAGGTACGCTATTTAGAGTTTGGAATAAGAGCACAGCGGCTAGAGTAAAACCAGCAGGAGCTTTTACGCTCCTTCGTGCAACCTGTCTAGCAGGAAAAATTCAATAGGCCAAATGAATAATTGAACATGTCCCGTCAAATACTGTGTACGAATCTGTCAATTTTACACTTAGTCAATAGTCTGAGTGGTTGCTGTGTCAACTGTATTTAAACTCTGTGGAAACAAAGTGTTTGTCCAGCCTAAATGTCTGTAAGTATGGCCTGAGGCAGTGTTTAGGGAGCAAGACGACGACACTGATGACAGAATGAGGTCATGGTCATAATTCAGCATGCAATGATGAAGCAGACGCTTTTATTTTCGAGCTTTCTTTTAGGCAAACCGTTAGCACGCAATGGCTCCGTCTAATACTACTACGTGATGTGTTGTTTTCAGCTTCTGCTGTTTCTCTATATGAAGATATGAACACACAAACTTCATCTCCAGAGCTACCCTGAAAGTCACCTCATCAGCATTTCGCCATTTATTTTTGAGAAAAAACTACAACTCATCTTTACTACAACCCATCAAAATAAGACTTTGGTTTAATTTGAAGAAACTGTGACAGAAGTATATTACAATATAACCTCAAGTCATATTGACACATGAATACAAAATAATTTACACTTAAAATTTTATTAGCTAATAAATGTCAACCACCGTGTAGAACAAGGCAGGACAAAATTTCAGGCCAGTGAAATCTCACACTCATCCAGGCCATCCCATACACCCACAACAAATTCTGAAACCACAGACAACCCTATTTTTGTATGGCCATCACATTTTAAAAAATATGATTTAAAACCTAACAAAACCTAATAATTAAACAAAATTATTAAAAGTTCTCTCTTGAACTGCACCTTCATTTCCATTTTCCTTTTCAGTCTCTTTATTTTCCATGATATCTCTCTCCATCTCACTAGTAAAACTATATTTTCTAAATTGCCTAAATGTCAAAAATAGTACAATAATAATTACATTATGACAATATCTTTACAAAAAAAATCTAATACTGAACATGTTATTGCTTTATCATGAGTCATACACACAGAATAAACAGGGGTTTAAAATTGTACCTTTTGGGGTACAACAGCCTGTCGCTGGAGCAGTACCCTTAAAAGGACATCTTTGTACCTTTTTTTTACCCCTAATAGATACATATTAGTACCTTAGAGTAGTAATGTGTACCCTTAAGGTACTAATATGTACCTATTAGGGGTTAAAAAGAAGGTACAAAGATGTCCTTTTAAGAGTATTGCTCCAGCGACAGGCTGTTGTACCCCAAAAGGTACTATTTTAAACCACTTTTTTTCTGTGTGTATTTTTCTCTTATCAAAAATAGCCATGCATTTTGGTGGATTGATTACAATCTGTTCTAATTCACAACCATAGTTTTACTACAAATTTCATGCTTAGTATAGCACAGCCATGGTTAATTTGTGGTTTCCACGGTTTAACTATAGCATCCATGGTTTTTGGTTTTAATTTTCGTAAGGGTCGTGTTATCACCTGCTCTAGCTCCCTCTAAACGTATTATAAAACGATCTCTTATGAAGAGATCTAAATTGCTAAATTACTACTGTAACTTTACAATAGATAACAATGATTTCCTTTAGCATACAGCATTTTGAGTAATTGTAATTTAGTTTAGTTTAGTTTAGTTTAGTTTAGTTTAGTTTACAGTATCCTCTGGCTGCTACCGCTAAGTGTTGCTAGCACTTAACTAAGTAAACAAAGACAAAACTACAGTAGCCTATTTACAGACGAAACTGACCTGCACTTGAAGTCCTGGTCAATAGTTTTGCCTCTCAGATCCACTCCATTCTTGTGTCTCTCGCATTGATTACTCTGACAGAAACCGTTTGGCGGAGACGCGGAGCGCGCGCGCGAGCCGAATCACGTCGCCAATACAGACTAACCGATTCATGATTTAGAGATTTGTAATCGAGATCCACTAAATGCAGATTAAAACTAAAGTAACAAGCCTGGTTTGAAAATGTCAGAAGTAGAAAGTACAGATATGTGTGTAAAAATGTAGTGAGTAAAAGTAAAAAGTAGTCAGAAAAATAAATAGTGAAGTAAACTTGATACCAGAAAAATGTACATAAGCACAGTAACAAAGAATTTGTACTTAGTTACTTCCCATCTCTGGCATTAAGTAATAATAACAGTACAATTATTAAAACTTTATTCAGAAAAAAAAAAAAAAAAAAACTATATTGAAATATTTTTGTTCCATGTCAATATCTGTTGTGCAGAACTTTGCCAAAAAATAAAAGGAACTGTTAGTTTTTCGTTTGATTTAAAGATTCCATTTTATGTATAGTTATAAATCCACAAAAATTAAAACACAAAACAGAATTTTTGAAAGAAAAAAAAAAATTATTCTCAAACTTAACTTAACCATTAAAAAAGAATCCAAATATCCAGAATCTAAATAGAAATAAAAAATGTAACAGAAAATCTTAATTTGGAACAAAATAAAAACAGCTTTAGGACAAATTAAAAAGAATTTCATAGGGCCCTAGAAAAGCAGAGAAATTGGCACCACAGAGGAATACAAGCATACAGAAAGACAAGAATAAAACAGGACTTGACTTCACATCAACCACAAATTACACAAATGTATGGTTCATGCTGAATGATTCGCAACTGGTATAAACACAACTCTGCTGTACTTGGACGAAGAATTTTCCTATAATAGTATATTGCATGTGTCTTTGTAGAATTTGCATTTAGCAAACAGTTTGCATTTTTTTGCATCTTCTGCAATACTGTACATTCACAGCAGACTAACCCACGTTTTGCTTTAGTAGACAGAAGAAAATATTAAAGTTTTGTAGTAAAACCGAAGGGACAAAAAGCTTGAGTAAAGCAGCTGGTGCCTTGCCCTCCTGAGTCATTACTAAGTGAAAGTGGTGAACAGCTGCTGTTAGTACTCATGGTGGTACCAAGCAATCGAACCATGTGTGAGAAAAGCCTAACAGAGCAGTTAATTATGTGATCACGTTGGAAAGTTTTCAAATGGAAAAAAACATTAAAACGAAGACATTTTTTATCAAATTCATTGGCAGTTAATCACATATATCAACATACAGTTGAGTTTGTCAGTATGTCCAAAAAAATTATATTAGTGAGGTACAAGTGAAATTATTCCATCTGCAGTGCTTTTTTAAATTATTGGTCTATGCACGTGCAAAAGAATGTCTTTGGTTATTTCGTCATGTCCAGAATTTCACACCATAAATGCCACTTTTTTTAGGATGTAATGTCAATTTAAAAGCCCAGTGGAACCAAGCTCCATAATCTTTCCAATATTTTGTGCTCTGAAGTTACGTTCTGTCCTCCAAAACATCTGACCCGCTGCTTTATATTTCTGTTTGTCCCCCTTACTTTGCCTTCACACAGAGCCTCAACTCTTTTTGGCACTATCTTCCCATTTATGGCTGTGTCTGCACAAGGCTTGGTCATCTAATTCCTTCATAATCATTAACTTTCCTACTTAAATGCACTATAAGTATACAGAGGGGTTTCCCCACAGATACCGCCAACTAAATAATCATTTATGTGTCATTTTAAGTATGGCTGCCTCTTTTGGTGCAAATCAGTTTTATACAGACCACCAATTATGTTGAGTCTGCACAGTGAAATAAGTGCAGTGAAACACTTGGACTGGAATTATACAATTAACTCTGCAAGCTGGCATCACCACTGCCTACCGCAGACGTCCACCTGTTGCGTTCCCTTCACCCTTAAACAAGTGAAGCCAGAATTGATGGTCAAACATCAGACATATGTTGGGAGTTTGGATACCCTCCACATGGCAGACTCCTCGTTAGGATTTTTGTCAGATTGTGGACTTGTAGACTTGTGGTGGCCTGTCATGGTTGCGTCAGCATTGGCAGCTACAGGTAACAGGTAATTAGATGCACTTCTTGAGCTTCAGGTGACCTGTCATGGCCTCCCCAACACTATTCAGACTTGTCATAATTCACAACTCCCCCTGTTCTGTTTTAACCATCTCAGCTCCTCAGTCACGAATAGCCAACAAATGACTTTCCAGATCACGTTTAACCATTTAAAAGGAAGCCTATACATGAAAAAGTGCCTACTGTTAAAAATGCATTCTTAACCCTGTTGAAAAACCAGCATATGCTTGTTAGGTAAGTTCTGAAGCATGACAGCTGGTTGGCCATGAGCTGGTTTAAGCTGGCCCTGAGCAGGTGCTAGTTGCTTGGGACCAGCACATGACCAGCTTAAACCAGCTACCATGCTTCAAAACATACCTAACCGGCATATTGCTTGTTTTTTCAACAGGGAAGGAAGAGGTGTCTCACTTTTTTTAAGTCTGTGATGGGAAACCAGGTACCATTCCAGTTCTGGATAGCTCTGCCTTTCAAGATCTACTTTCCCTCAAAGTTTAGTTCCAACCTTGATTAAACTCACCTGTCTGCAGCTTTCTATTAATCCTGAAGACCTTCGCTTGTTTAGGTGTGGTTGATTAAGGCTGGAGCTGAACTCCTCAGGAAAGTGGATCTTGAGCGCCAGAGCTGTCCATCCCTGTGCTATTCACTCACTGACCACAGAAGACAGGGAGGAACATTAATCTGTATAAGAACTGAGTGAGCAACTGAGTGAGAAAACAAAGTGTGACATAGGTCATCTTGGATTCTTTAATGCCAGATGCACCATATATTCTGGTTCACCCATAGAGGATTAATCGCACTAGCTGGAAGGCGGGGAAAATGCACGCCCAACGCATTAGCCACACATCGGCTGTTATCCTTTTCTATCTCAATGTTTTTACTCTTGTGTCAAGAAGTGAACCACAAATGTGCTTCCACATAACATTTAGACTTTTACACAAAAGTCCATACCATCAACAGCTTAATACCATGTGATAAAGGCTCACTTCACCACAGTATTGATCAAACTATCAAGCTATTCAACCTGTAGAGATAATCTTTTAGACACAAATTGGCCCATCATTATGCCAAGCTTTATGCACAGACCTAAAAGAAGTACTGATGTTCATTTATGAACCATACTTACAATCTTACTGTATTTTAATGAGGCAAAACTCACAGCTATACCGACCCCTACGGCTATAAACTAATATTCTGCAAGCACTCATTAAATTGCTGTCCTACAAACTCCCAAAATCTACATCATGACCACATATTCTCTTGGGAGAACTTGAACTGACCTACTAACATTGCCTGTGACATCAAAAGGGCCTGATCCGATCAGACGAGAATGAATCTTATTTCGAGCTGTTGAATAGGGAAGTTCATGCCCAAGGAGGGCTGAGAAACCCACCGTAATTGACTGGCTGAGGCAGCGCCTAATTTATTATGGCCCTTCTCGCAAATTTAAACACCCTCTTCACCGCCATCATTCATGCAGTCTTTTAGTCCTCTCAGGACTCCATCAGAGAGAGGGACGGGATAAACCCTGTGCCTGGGTCGTCAACCTCTGTTCCTCATATCATCCCAGAGAAAAGGATCACAAGGATGGATGGGAGCCAAGACAAATTAAATCATGCTTGTTAGGGTATAAAAGTCTTTGTTCAACATATTAGCAATTGTAGAAACTGAAAACTAGCTCATAAGGGAAACAGCAGCTAAATGTCAGCTGCATGGCTGGGAAGCTCCAGAGGAAAATGTTATGTGCCAAATGGCACCTAACCACAAAATCTCTCTCTCTTTCACTCTCTTTGAAAGACCTGAACTAGCCTGCTCATATATCCATTGACCCAGCAGCAGAATACAGTCACCAGTCTTGTGCTAAATTTAAATGTAAGTGCTACATATATATATATATATATATATACATACATAATTAAGTTCACACAATTCAGGTATAGGCAAGAGTGACAACCACATTCTGACTGCCTGAAATTTTTATAATGAAATTTTGAGAGTAACTTCGGTTCGCCAAACTGGACAACTAGTTTTCTATGATCAGATGTGATAGAGATACACTGTTGTTCAAATGTTTGGGTTCAGTTTTGGAAAGAAATTAATACTTTTGGTCACACCCCTGCTGAAAAAACAGCTAAAACCAGCTAAGCTGGTTGGCTGGTTTTAGCTGGTTATCCAGCCTAGTTTTAGCTGGTCAGCAGTCTGGTTTTAGAGGGGTTTTGGTCATTTCCTCAGCTGGCCAGGACCAGCTAGAGCAACCAGCTAAAACCAGCCTATCTAGCCTGAGAGACCAGCTAAAACCAGCTACTTCTAGCTTACAGTAAACCAGCTAAAACCAGCCAACCAGCTAAGGCTGGTTTTAGCATAGAACTTTATTTTAAGGTCCAATTCTCGCTATTAATAAACCATTAACTACAACTTTTCCCTCAATAATCTTTTAATTTACTGCTTATTAACAGTTAGTAAGGTAGTTGTTAAATTTAGGTATTAGGTAGGATTAGGGATGAATAAAATGTTCACGCAGAATATGTGTTTTATTACTTCTAATAAACAGCCAATATGTTAATAATAAGCATGCTAATAAGCAACTAGTTTATAGCAAGAATTGTTCCCTATACTAAAGTGTTACCAAATTAGAAAAAAGAGAAATATTCAAATAAATGCTGCTCTTTTGAACTATAAAAAACAAGTATTATGGTTTCCACAAAACTATTATGCAGCACAACTGGCTTCAACATTAATAATAATAATAATTAAAAAAAAAAAAAAATGTTTCTTGAGCATCAAATCAGAATATTAGAAATATTTTGTCATGTGGCAATGAATATTGGAGTAATAACTGTTGAAAATTCAGCTATGCCATCAGGACAAAAAAAATTAAAATTTTATTTTAATTGTAATGATATTTCACCATTTTCACTGTGTTTTCTTAAATAATGATCAAAACTTTTAAACAAGGTTTTAGATCCTGTCTTCTAATAGAGATGTTTTAAAACTATTGTTAAAAATAATTCAAAGCTGAAAATGCATGGACTCGTATCTTGGGTGGACTCATGTTAAATACCATTGTGTCATATGTGATAAGACTTTGCAATGTTATGGGTGCATCTTTGATATTTGCTTTAGTCTGTCACTATGGTTACAGGTGTTATTCACGGCTACTGGAATAAATGGGAATCGAAAAAAGGACTGACTTCAGTTATCCATCATACGCAGCATTCAAACGCTACTGTGAGCTGTTTTATGAACAGGACAATTTGAGACCCTGTTAGTAAAACATTGACTGTGTGAACGTAGCCCCTGTGAACTGCCGTTATAAATACCTGTGAGTCTCTGTTCGTTTTTTTTTTTTCCTCTCTCTCTTTCTCTCTTGTGCAGAAAAGCCTGTATCCTGGAGAAGTGCCACTTAATACTGGAGTGCTTATGTAAAACGGCAATAGCAGAGCGATTCCAGCCCACGGGTCTGCCATCACATCCAGTCACAGAAATCAAAACAGCAAGCACCTTCAACAAACTTCAAAACATCAGATTTACACAGCTCCCTTCCAACAATACTGATTGCAGTCATAGGTCAGTATAAGCATAAACTCATTCCGCTGCACTCGATGCTCAACCTGGATGTGGGTTTTGGAAAAATCTGTTTTATTTAAGCTACCTCATTACCAAGATACAAATCATTATTCCAAACTCCCAGCATGCTCGGCTGTACATTTGAATTACAGAGATATTCAATGCCCACGTCTGCCTATGTGTCTTCCAGGCACCTTATGATTTAACTGTGTTACGTCTCGCGGTCTACGTTACCCGTTGACTTTAATGAGGGTTCTATACTGCATTCATAATGTGCACTGAGCTGGAGAAAATGCGTGCCATAAAGTCTGGCTGATAGAGACCGCATAAACCATCTCTTATGTACAGTCATCATGAACAGTGTTGTATTTTAATCGGAGTTTAAGACTAATAAAATAATACATTTATTTATTAAGCATTTAATAGTGTTGATATAGTTTAGTATTTGCTCGCTCGCTCGCTAACAGAAGAACACACAGTATTCTCTCTCGAACATACACTCATTTATCACCCATGTTGCTGACAGCAATTGAGCTGCTGCATGAAGGATGTTTTGGCTGCAGTTTTGCCGTTTAAAAAAAAGGCACTTGAGAAAAATGACAGGCTTTTCTTCACACTGCATGTATAAATTGAAGAGAATAAATCAGTCTCTTCTGCAGTTTGTCTGTGGAGATTTAATCAAGGTGTTAAATATTATTTTGTGTCACGGGAGCTGCAATCACAACGTTGTGGGTTCAGTTCCCAGCGAACACTGTGTAGACAAAAAAATGTTATGTCGCTTTGGATAAAAGTGTCTACCAAAATGTGAAAATGCAGAAAGAATGTAGGATGGAGCCAAACCAACTACATAAAGGAGGTCTAAATGACTGTACTGGAGCATTTTAATTTTAATGTAAAATAATTTAAGTATAAGTATGCAAATATTTCAGTAGCTTTCATTTGTTCGTTTCCCATGTACATCTACAATACAAAAATGATTATTTGAATGCTATTATTGACAGTACTAGACAAAAGAACATGGCAAATTAAAATTCCATACAAAATGAATCCATTAGAGAGTTTTAATGATAGAAAAATGTACAACCCAAACTCATCGTAAAAAAATGTGCCTGTGGCAATTTTTCTGCAAAATGTTGTTACAGTATGTTTATTTTATTTTATTTATTTATTATTTTATTTATAGTCTATTTATATACACTAAACCCAACTGATGTTTTTTAATAAAAGCAGATGTGAGATAAATACACATTTGCAACTACAGTGGCATGCAACTGTTTGAGAAACCCTTGCAGAATCTGTGAAAATGTGAATAATTGTAACAAAATAAGAGAGATCATACAAAATGTATGTTATTTTTTTATGTAGTACTGTCCTGGGTAAGATATTTTACATAAAAGATGTTTACATATAGTCCACAAGACAAAAAAAATAGCTGAAATTATTAAAATAACCCCCTTTAAAAGTTGTGAAAACTATTTGAATTTAAAGATCAAGGTAAATTGTTCTTAATTTGTCTTCTGGGAAACATGCAAGTATCTTCTGTTGTTTCCAAAGGGCAGTACTAAATGGAAAAAATATATATTTCAACAAAATAAGAAAAATTTGGACATCTTCATCCTGTTCAAAATTTTCACCCCCGACGCTTAATGCATTGTGTTTCCTTCTGGAGCATAAGTGAGCGTTTGAACCTTTTTTAATAGTTGTCTTTGAGTCACTCAGTTGTCCTCAGTGTGAAAATATGGATCTCAAAATCATACTGCTGGAAAGGGTTAAAATATGCAAAAGATGCTGGGGAACTGAAGAATCTGCACGACCTGGAGGATTTTTCTGAAGAACAGTGCTCAGTTTAACTGTTCAGAACAAACAAGGGACTCATGAACAACCATCACAAAACAAAACAAAACAAAACAAAACAAACAAAAAAAAAACGGTCGTAGATCATCCAGGTAACCAAGAATTCCCAAACTTTTGAAGGGGGTTATTTTAAGAATTTCAGCTATTTTTGTTGTCTTGTGGCCTATATGTAAACATCTTTTATGTAAAATATCTTACTCAGGACAGTACTAAATAAAAAATAACAGGTATTTTGTATGATCTCTCTTATTTTGTTAAAAATGATTCACGTTTTCAAAGATTCTGCAAGGGGTTCACAAACTTTCACATGCCACTGTATGTTATTTTGCTGGTTATTACAAATCTATGAGGTCTTTTATCATTATTCACAATTCACAGCACTGAAAGCTGTACCAGGTGGGCTACAGAGCAAGTTTACTATGTCAGAAAAGGCATACATATGGAGCTGGTTATGTGATACAAACATCAAAATGTATTAGTTTACAAACCATGCACTATGGAAAAGAGGTTTTGAGGTCATAATGTGAAAGTAAGTCTTTATTAACTGATTACCTGTCCAAATAAATGGAATTTGCATTGGTGTTTTATTGCCACAGTAGTGTTTCTAGAAATTGGGGTCTATTGCATCTATAGGTAAGTTTTTCCAATTAGTTTTTTACAATCTCTCTTTTCTTTTTTCTTTCCTGTTGAGTTACTTTGACCCCATTTATGCATTCTAGGGGTAAAGCATAAGAAAGTCTACACACTTCTGTCATCTAGTGTGTGTTTTAAAGCTGCATCATTCATGTAGAGTTAAGAACAGGTTTGTGCAGGTGACAGATGGTGACCTAATATTGCAGCTTTCTATAAAAGGATTTTATTAGCCTTATCCTGCTAATTTCAGAAGCTGAGAGAATGCAAATGAGGAGGTGCAGATGTTTACAGAAAACCTGCCGGATCTGTATGGAGCATCTTTCCCTCTGCCAAAACTCCCCACGAGCCCCTTTCACAGAGCTCAGCAGAAATGACCAGCACGCAGTGCACCGAGCAAAGAAATCGCTGAAACAAAACACAAGCTATTACACTCCCCCACTGAAAATATATATTTGTCTTATTCTTAAGGTCAGTGCATTCGGCCCTCTTTTGCACTCCGTCTTTCAAAGTAAATCTGATTCCCAGCAGGCCTTGAGGCAGGAGCCTCTCTCAACCTGCCTACTGACTCACATCTCTCTGGGTCTCTTTCACAATCCCTGCGTGTCACCGTTTGTCATCTGTAAATGAAAAAAAAAGTTATTCCACATGCTCTACTTTCCATGCAAAGACACATTAGGTGTATTTGCAGAAATCCACAGCCTCGTGGGCCGATGAAAGCCGCCTTTTTGTGCTCGCGCATCCCCCTCCCCCTAATTTCCTCTTACTTCACACGCGAGGCTGTGAATAGGCCTTTATCTCTCCGTTCGCCGAGCTCTTATCGGCTGAAAAGAGGAAATCATGATTCCGATCCCTCCAGTTCCATTCTCTCCTCCTTTTTGTTAAATCTATCTGTCTTATAGCTGCCTCCTCTGTAATATATCCCCCAACTCTTGCGATTCATGACTTTATTTCAGCGTTCGCTGCCTGAGGGGTCTGTTTTGATGTTAATACTTTCATCAGAGGGATTCCGAGGCGATTTTTTCAGCGCTTTGGTCACCCATGTATATCTCATAATATTAGTGCTCAGTATTAGCTCGACGACAACTTAAAAAATCTCCGGATGTGCCCGGAAACGTAAACCAGAAAGCTCTGGGGGGAATTTCGATCAAACAAAGGAACGAGAAAGCTGAAAGACTGAAGTTCCGTTGTCTCGTCTGCTCTTTTCTTTTTTTTTTCTCCCCCCCCTCTTTCCTTCTCGCTCGCCTTCACTTCTGTCTCTCATCAAAGGTGAGAATTGTAATGTCTTTCTTCTTAACCTCAGGGGAGGAAATGGCCAGCCTTTCTGCTCAGTGGCTGAACAGACATTATCTTCTTTTGAAAGCAAAGGTCAAGTGCTAATTTCTGTGCTAAAGTACTTAATGTTTTCTGGCATCCATTATTAAGAGGCTCAGGCTCAGAAAGGGAAAGGGAATGAGACAAGTTGGTCACAATTAAAGCAGATTTGAGCAGCCGAAGATAATGATAGAAGAGCAGAGGAAGAGAGCGAGAGCTGTGGAAATAATATGATTATTGACCGACCGTGCCGTTGGAACTGACATCAACATCTGTTTTGGAATTAATAGGCCTTAATGCTGGAAACAGGATGTCGGAGCACACAGAATTCAAATCGTGCAGCATATGCGTCAGTCAAAAGCATGACAATGCTTTTAAAAATACTACCACTTTTTTGGATATACCATAGTGCCTTGGAAACTGCTTGGAAGTTGAATGCACCAAGTCCAGCCTAGCTTTTTTTGTGTGTGTTCGATAAGCCTTTTTATTTGGACGTATGTGACAATTTGGTAAAGAAACATTGATTTCGTGCCAACTTTAAAGCAAAACATCTTTTGTATTCTACAGAAGAAACAAAATCTGGAATGGCATTTTGAATGAACGATTTCTATAATTCAATGCCTCGAAAAGCTGAAGACAAATAAAAACTTTGGAGATGATGGCACAGCAGACAAAGAAACAACTGCCAATAAGTAGAAGAGAAGAATCACTGTTTGAATAATGGACAGACTGTGATTTACAGTCCGCCGAAAGCTTCGCCCTCCAAGGTTTGTTTTATTTACGCTGTTTTTGAGGACAAGCTCCATGCCCAGATAAAAGAGAAAATAAAATTAACGTAGAAAGGAGTTCAGAGTAAAATATAACGATAAGAAAACCAGATAAAAGGAGGAAGGTAGACAGTCTACTTTTGCTTGTTCAAAAGGCATGTTGTTACATACATAGATGCATATGTACTGTCCTTGACATTATTTTTGTGTGTGTTTCTTGATCCTGAAAAGAAAGCAGTTTGCTTTGTGTTCATGCCTTGTCCTCTTTTTTTTTGCCTGACGCAACAGGGTAAGAGTAATTTCATTTAGCTATGCTTGGGTTTTCAGCATTGATCTGTTAGCCGAGTGAATCTGACTGGTCAAGCGTGTGGTGGAAGAGGAAGTTCTACCTGATGAGCAGGAAGAAGGACAAATCTGTCCTTTAGCTCCACTTCACGTTCACTTATTGGCTTTTGACACAAAAACCCCATATGAGTTCACATAATGTCAGACCTTTTGGACTGTTTTGTGTGTTTTCCCCCCGTGTATGCCCTTATTTGGACTTCCTGTTCCGTTTTCAATTCATTACGTCACTGTCTGATTGTCTACACCTGTCTCCCCCTGATTAGTCCTAGTATTTAAGTTTGGTTGTGTCCTCTGTTAGATCGTCGGTTCTTGTATTGTCATACCCGTCAGTTTGGATGGTTACTCCGTCAAGTTACGTTGTGTTTGCTGGTTCCCTGCTGTTTCCTGTCCGTTTCTGTTTCCCTGTGGATATTATAAATAAACTGTTTGTTTTGGATCTCTGCGCTCCTCCTCCTCCTCATTTCCCCGCAAACCACGCCATTGTGACACATAAAGCCTACTATGGCAAATTGTAACATTTTCTATATATCATTTATAGTAACATAATGTTTTCTTTTTATCAGCGATTGCTGCTGTTATTTATAATCAAGCCATCCATGTCGAGATTTCACTGACAGATCAACACAAGCTGTAGAAGGAAATGTGAAGAGCTTTTGGAAGCCACTTCAGTGTGTATATATGAGCGAGTTAGTCCACATTGTGAGTGACATTTCACTGATCAGATAACACAAGAGTGACAGTGAATTGAGCTTTCCTCAATAAAGTGACAGTTTAAAGGAGTGCTTCCTTTCTCACTATATCACCCAATAAATTCTTCTCCATTGCTCTTGCTTTTGCTGTTTGCTGTCTCTGTGTGCTTGTGTGAGTTTTGTGCAATACTGAGAGTAAGCGGATATGACTGGCTGCTTCAAGTTTTGTTTTGTTTTGTTTTTGTTTTAGAGTTGATATGCCTTAAAAATTGAACAAGGCATTGATCATCCATTTCCTGTCAGGATATACTATTAGAACAGTTAGCCAAGGACAATTCTTTCCATTCTCAATTGACACTAATAGCAAAATCATAAACAAAATTGATTAAACGCAAATGTAAATTTATTTAAATACATCTTTTACTGCTGTTTTCAGCTCTTCTGAGGTTAACCCAGCAAATGTATTCATATTTCATGCAACATTAAAATAAGTGTAATCAGGTAAGGCTACCACGAGTCATCAACGAGGGACTTCATGATGAGGGACAAAGAAACTGACAAGAAATGGTGAAAAATATGCATAACAGGTGGGATGAAATGGTTTGTTTTCATGAGTAAATTCACTGCTAAAACAAATTTGCATCCAGTGCAAAAGGAAAGGCAAAGGAGAGATTGATACCTCAGGGAAGAGGCGTTTTTATTGGGGTTTTTGTTGTTGTTGTTGTTTTTGAGAAAGCACAAGAATTTAGTTCCATACAAATATAAACATGGGGTCACTAAATCACTGTTTCAAGTTTGCATGCTGTATTTAAGGACAAGAACACTGTGTTTAGTTTGACCAGCTAAATGTGCTCCAATAATGTAAACTGAGCCATTATAACACTTTAAAGCACAAAACATCTTGTTTATACTAACACTGTGCTATTACTTCCCTTCAAAAACAGACAGTGCAGAATTTCATTTAACATTTAGCTTGTGTACATTTAGTTTTGAATATGGCAACAGTAATTCATCAAATGATGATCAAGTAATGGAGAAGAGCATAATAACCAGATGTGCTTATAATGACCTGATATGCACAATTTCTTCAGTGAATCAGGAGCTAAAACAAAGAAGGCTATCAGTGTGCAGTTAATATTCAGTGAATTCTCCGCATAATGTGGCAATGCAATTCTTAATGTATTCCTAATGTATACACCGCTGCACATTTTACAGATTCTTCCAGTCATGGCACACAAGCCTCTGTTATTTGAATTATGTAGCAGGCATCGTCACCGATGTAATAATGAGCTGTGAAAGATCCCAAGAGCTGTGACCTGTGTGTGATATCATGTAACACTCATTTACCAACAGGGACGGATCAAAGATCAGCCGTCAGGAGGGGAGAACTCAATGTACTCACATATCTTTCAATACTAATGAAAGAATTACATTTAGGTTTAGTACAGGAAACATCTAACAGGTAAAAGGCTACCAAAGGCCTTTGTCAAACAATGGAGATCACAACAGTTGAAGTTAAAGATGATACAATGTGTTAAAATTGTCAGAAATTACATTTTTTATATATGTGTAGGTATTAGTATGTAACATTTAGAAGTACAAAATGTATATTTTTCATTTTGATAGATTCTGAAACATACAATATGTACATACTGATAAATGTAAACATTATTACGTATTTAAAGCTAAAGAAATACAATATTTACAATTTTTTTTATATCATTACTGTTTTAAAGTGTAGTGTTATTTGATATGCTGTAATCCTTTGAAACACTTTGGCAGCAGAAGTCACACAGAACAGAACAAAATGGTATCATTTCATATAAGTAAATCTGTGTTTAGTAAATGCAACTTTCAAATCATTGATAAGACATTTGAATACAATATAATGGGGTCAGTCCTACACCAGTAAGTATGTGTTAGCATTGCACACGATTTAGATATTGGCTACTTTTATGCTGGCTTTGTGCTGTAACACCACAGACTTGACAACATTCATTCATCACTGGATAACCTGCAGTCTATCCATATTTATCACTATAGCTCTACATTGATTTTTTGCCATGCATTCATTTGAAGTTAAGAAAACAACCACCTATGACATACAGTTTAGCTGTATGATGTGATTTTTATTTTCCAATGTCAATGTTAGGCTGTTTGTTCTGCCAAAAACACTCGAAAACCACATGAAACTAAATCCACATCACATTAAACAGAATCTGAATCAAGTTGCATCACAGCGAAGATGAATCGTTACAATCGTAGCAGTAAAATCTGACTCAATATCCTATTACTGTGCTACAGATCTGTTGAGATTTTCAAACATCCACTCCGCTGTATTCCCTGAAGTATACAGCACTTATTTACATTTCCCAACACTTTTCAACCGCACACATAATCTGAGACACTTGAGACGCTCTCCTAAACAGCATGCTCTCTAGTCGAGAAAATACTGAGCTAGAGGAGTCCCCAAAGTCTCTCCAAGCATTTTAGAATTATGTTTAATTTAAGGGGAAACATCCTTTATTTATTCTCTCTCTTTCTCTAGCTCCAACTGTCTCTCTCTCAAGTCTCGCTCCTCTAAAGTCTTCTCCTCCAAAGGACTGATGAAGCCTGACTGTGACATCTGGGGAAATCAAACCACGGCGTCCTATGGTAAAAGAACACACTTACACGCACACACAAATGTGCACACACATGAAAGCACACTGCTTTCAATCCGTGATTCCTCTCAACCCAACCCTGAATGCTCGAGGAGTCATATTGAGTTCTCTTTCTCCCAGGCTGATAGCATTCTCTGCGGGCTTCCAGGGAAACTAGATTACAGCATTAATGACAAAACTGTAAAATTGGGTTGACAACAATCTGGTGGAGACATGCACACACAAAAGTGTGCCTTTAAAAATATATGCATAAATACTTAAACCTGCAGTAAGGAAAAAATATAGTTTAAGTTTAAAACAACATAGACTTAACAGGAAAAACAAGCCTATATTTTTGCAAAACTCCAAAATCACACCTATGCAATTTACATTAAAACTACTGACAGTAAAACACCAAAAATGGTTATTAACATAGTTATTTTTTTTAGAAATTATGATTACAGGGGCACATTATTGATTAGTGAAGACTTATTTTCATGCATCTCCTTGCAATACTATGTTATGACCTCAAAACACTTTTACCATAGTGCATAACTTGTACACTAATATATCTTAACTTTCGTATCACAAAACCAACTCTTTTTATGGCTTTTTTTGATTTAGCAAACTTGCTCGGTGGCTCACTTGGTAAAACACTGCATTTGCGATGCTCAGTGTGCATATACTATTGACAATAAAAAAGTTTAGAGATTTATGGAAGCAAGCTAAAATTGCATGGATGATTCAGTAAATGTATTTTTATCTTATTATTATTGGTTAGATTTAGGGAAGGGTTTAGTGTAGGTGGTGCATTGTTTTGGTAAAACAACGGAGCATTAACCTTTTAGCACCACTTAGGCCTACCAGTGCATTTCCAAACTGCCACAATACATACAATACAAAAACCAATGTAATAAACAGTTAACAGATTCACGTTAATTTGATTTGGATCAAACTGTTCAGTTATTTCGTTAACAGATTATTAACCGCTAACCGACAATTATTTTAAATTAGAATTGAATATTTTAGAAAGGATAATTGTCTGTGACCCGTTAAAAATACAAAAAAATTGTTAATTAATTTTACATGCGCAAAAAGCAGCAAGCAACAGAACATGATGATTCACATGGACACATCACATCACGCACTTGCAATGCTTCTTCCAACAGAGAAAAACATAATAAAGCTAGGCTATGTCTATAATGAATGAATAGGCCTATACGATAAATAGTTTAACTTAATTAACAAAACGAATGAAAAAACTGTGCAACAAGTAGCTAGCATGCAGAGTTTTGGTTCATTTTTGTGCTGCGCAAAATGAAGACGGCTGAAAGCGGCATCCTGTTTTTCTTTATTTTACAGAAGCACAAAGATTTGTTTTTAATGTGAATGTACACAAATAAAAGCAAACCATTTACAGTTCCGATTGTATGACTAAAGGAGTCATTTCCACTGTTAGAAGGTAAAAAATCAAGTGACTGCGCATTATCATAACAAAATACAGTCAGCCAAACATATGGAAAAATCACTCTGCTTAATCGTTGTCAACGTACTGCCGTGATATTATGCCAAACAATTTGTTTTATGTGGATGTTGGAATGCGAATGAAGTACAAAACCACGTTTATATAATAAATAATATTTTGGCATTCAAATACATCTCGAATACAAAAACATTTGTATTTGTGTAGTATGAGAGACCCAACGTTAGTTTCAGTTTCGCTTTAGCCTAAATGAATTCGTTTTGGCTTGTCATTTATATAGCTTAGCTTCCTATATTTTTCATTCTTGTTCTTTTCTGAATACTGCTAAATTAAAAGGATTTTTTGTGGAGTGAGGGGAACTAAAATATCCTAGCCTACGTTCATAGTGTTTGTAAACATTTCGCATCGGCATCAGGTCTATTTCTGAATGTAGTAATAAAATGCAACTTAACGTTATAGGGCTACGCGAATTATCTTTTTTTTTTTTTTCTCAAAAATGCAAATTTATTTTATTTTAACCATCCAGCAAAATATTAAAATAGTTTGAAAATTACTGAAAAAAAAAATGATGTTTTAAACTGTTTAACTGATTGTATTAATCGGCCCAAAAATTTTCTGTCGGTTAACGGTTAACCGGTTAATATAAGCATCCCTCTTAAGAAGCACTTGTATCAACCTCATACTTTGAAAACACAACTTTATTTTTATTTCCAGGTTTCAAAATAAAAAATCAACCAATCAGACTGGAGTTTACTACCTCGAGTGAATGTGATTTACAGTTCTGTCTACAATATACATTAGATGGTTTATCTGAGGCTGAGAATAATGACTAATCACAATGAGCTAGTAAAATGCTTTTAAAAACATGGAAGAGAGCACACAAAATGCTTCTTATGCCTATGTTTTGCATTTTCTAGAGCTTGACATTACAGATCATCCATTTTAGTTGTATGGAAAAGAGCAATGCAGACATTCATCAAAATTTCTACCTTAGTGTTCTACAGAAGATGAAAAATAGTAACAAGTTTGGAACAACATGAAGATGTGTAAATAATTCATGGTTAGGTGAACTTTCACGCGTACAGTGATTTCTATAAATAAAAGTTCCCATATCCACACAAACTCCTACCAGGTACAACAGCAAACCTCACATGTACACACACTCATGACCTTTGTAAATGAAAGCCTGTATAATGGAAATGGTCTGGAATCTCTCATGGAAGTGCTTACACTATGCTTGACCTATCGACATTCGGCCAGTGAAATTTCCTCTCAGCGGAGCGTGACCTGATAGTCAGGGCACAAAGACCAATAGTTTACGTCAGATCTACGTTTCCCACAAGGCTAGTGAGAGAAGAACATCTTAAAATCTGAGCCGTTCAAGAAAACTGAAGTGTCTCTTTTAGCCTCTCCATTTGTGGTTCCATCTCTCCCTTCCTGTTGTTTTCAGATCTTTGTCGAAAATGTCAGCTGGGATGGGGCTTTGCCGAGCAGAGTTGGTGTTTAATAAGCACCCTGATTCGCTCCCATCTGCTGGCGAATGTGATGATTCTGTTTGGGCTGTAGGGTACTGGACGTGCTATTGATTTTGCAGTATCAATTGAAAACTGGTGAGGAAGTGTGAGGCGGAGAATGATAAAAACAAAGAAAGGATTAAAGATTTCCTCTCCACTGAAATGGTGCTGATGATCAGCCGGGGGATCTGTAGACCTCTTTCAGAACCAGCCCTCATTTAGTCTGACCTGGAAACCAAAGGATGATGTAACTGACTGGGATTACATAGTTACTACATAGTAACATAACACAAAGGAGCAATGGAGAACAAAAAATCTGTCCTACTGCTAGTTTTGAGAACATGATACATGATACATGATACATGATATGCTTTTGACCAGAAGATATTTAAACACAACCTAAACACACTGGAAAAGTACTTCAGAATAACAGAAAAACAATTCTCAAATTATATTTAGATAGAATCAATCCTTACATTATAATTTAATATTAAATTAAATTACTAATTGCATTACTCAATTTATTTAGTATAAAGACCATATGTTTTCTTTATACATAGGCATATAATAACTTACAATTTTTGTAATAGTTTATTTTAATTGCTTTGGCTTTTAACCAACTTTAAATAAAAGACACGGTCGTTTCATTCACTCACTCACTCACTCACTCACTTTTTTTTTTTTTTTTGAAAATTCATAGCAATCAATTAATACATGTGAAAACTTTACTTGGTTTGGGCACTGCAATCTAGCAACAGCACTGAAAAGAGAACACCAGTGAATCCAACAAAACAAGGTGAAGCTGGTGTCAATAACCATACATTCATTCATTCATCCTTTCATAATGTGGCGAATGTCAGTTTGAAAGACTTTTTGAAACTTCTTTAAGAAGTGGTCAACAAGCATTAAAAAACAGGTACTGGCATGCACCTCATGCCTCTGGAGAACTGCTAACATTCTAAATGCCAATCCCACATTTAATATGACATTTCAGATTGGATTTATAGCATATCAGCAGAAATTCCCAAGACTACCTAGTCAGAGTGAAAGAGCGACTTTCCGATATCTAGCCCTTTGGCTTTGCATCCGTATTGATTTCTTGGAGCAGATTTTAAATCATGTTTCTGTAGTGAACATGGGTCTGAGTGTACATACCCTACAGTGAGATTATTCAAATTTATCAAGATGAATTATTGACTCAAGATTGAATCGTGGAACACTGGGGTCTGTCTGTGATTCTGACTGTTTCTTTAAAAAGAGCATTCTTCAAAATGCACATCAAGTTTTGTATGCATTGCTGGCACACTACAAAAAATGGAATTCCAATCATTTAATCCCACCAATCACAGTGCTAAATCTGATGTAAGATTTAGATTCACACCAGTGTTTTATGATAATATTCCTGTTTTTGTGTTCTTGGTCTTAACCAATCAACATAGTTTACCAAATTTACATTTCCAACTTTAGGTTTGTTATCTTAGCAACATGCTGATATATCAAAGTCTCGTTAAGGCAAGTCCACTCTGCAGTCATGTATTCTCTCATTATTTACAGTCATGCAAGTACAGCTTCTTTCTGCTTTAATAACTGAAGACCAAAATCTCCTGTTAGCCAGCAATTGTATTTGATTCAAATCACACACATTCAAAGTGTTGTCTAGTTATTATGTACACACATGTGATTTCATCTTTTTTTGTTTTATTTTAAATCACCTTGAGCTTGGAAAATACTCTACACAGAAATCTTTCCGGGGTCAGCCACACATACACACTCATACATAAGCGTCATGAGCCTCTTCATAACCCAGGAACAGAACATTTTTACCCACTGACAGAGATCTTCAACTCAGCCAAGCTGAGAACGAAATCTTGTGAACTGAAATGGAATTACCATTTGCTTCATCGCCTGCAACTCTGCCTCTAAAAGCAATTCCAATGCAACTCCTGCTGTGGAGCCAGCCGGTCTAGTACTTGCTGTCTTCGCTGCCAAGAGTTTGCATTTGCCCCTATCTTAACTAATTCTTTCTTTTTCTCATTTAGGATTGAATATTTCATTTTTTTTACTAATGTTGTTTTTTTTTTGTTTTTTTTTTTTGTATTTACCACTAATCACTCACAAGTTGTAATAAAGTAACATGCTACAAACAAGCCTTGTAAAAAAAATAAGTATGCTCAATTGTAGTGAATGTGCACTAGTAGTGTACTTCAAATCTTAAAAGAATTAAGAATAAGTACTTGCAGATAATATAATATTAACAAACTATTATTAATGATACTTTCGTGTGCACACGTAAATACACTTTTAAAAGGTGAAAAAAAAAAAAAGTGCTTCAAAGAAGTACATTCAGGATTAAGATGGCCAGAAATGCACTCTTAAGTTCATGAAATTGCATTTAATACAAAGTTAATCATAATACATTTTAATTCAATTCCAAAAAAATATCTTGGGCAATTAAGTGTCCCCAAAAATTACACTGTATACTAAATCGTACTTTTCTCACAAGGGACAAACCAACATGTTTTACGAGAACCAAACAATTCTGTGCATCAGTAAATCTGCATTTACTCTTTTGTTCATGTTTGGTAATCCTCCAACAGAGCTGCAAAACCTTCACTTATCTCAGAGCCAAGAAAAAGAGCTTTAATATTCATCATATTCAAACATGTTCTGCACTTCCAGTGGTTTTGTGCAGCCCATCCTCTTATTCCTTCATTTTTTGGTCTCATCAAATGGTGCAGCTTAGCTCCTATTTATACGACCGATTCTCCTGCAGTTTCATTGGCCGTTTCCACACCTGCAGTGAGACTGCCGCTGCAAATTGCAACTGCTCCAGTTTTACATCCCTGTGGCACATCTCAATCCTCAGGTCCATCGCTACACAGGATGCACAAAACAAAACTAGATAACACTTTATTTTGATAGTCCACTTTAGACATTCTACTAACAGTAAGTAATTTTGCATCTGCATGTCAACTAGTCATTAGAGCATTAGTAGACTGTCTGCTTAATATCTTCTAACACTCTTCTAAACTTTGCAACTTATTCTACTAGTCTGCTCTTAAAGTTAGTAGACATGTAGTTGCAAATTAATGAGAATTAGTTGACATGTAGTTGCAAAGTTATATGTATTATATGTAGTAGAATGTCTAAAGTGGACTATCAAAATAAAGTGTAACCCAAAACTAATCTATTATAATCTAGCATGTATTATTTACACTTACTGAGCAAAGTCTAGAAATTGACCTATTACAGTCTTAAATGAAATCTCAAAAACTGGAAAAACAAGACTCTCCATGCTTTTTTTCCCTCTCATAAGAAGTATTTTTGCACGTACAGCGGCATGCAAAAGTTTGGGAACCCCTTGCAAAATATGTGAAAATGTGAATAATTAAATAAGAAATAAGAGAGTTTTTATTTATTTATATTTGTTTTACATAAAAGATATTTACATATAGCCCACAAGACAAAAAAAAAAATGCTGAAATTATTAAAATAACCCCCTTCAAAAGTTTGGAAACCCTAGGTTCTTAGTACTATGTGTGGCTACCTGGATGATCTACAACTGCTTTTTTGTTTTGTTTTGTTTTGTTTTGTTTTGTGATGGTTGTTCATGAGTCCATTGTTTGTTCTGAACAATTAAACTGAGCACTGTTCTTAAGAAAAATCCTCCAGGTCCTGCAGATTCTTCAGTTTTCCAGCATGTTTTGCATATTTGAACCCTTTCCAGCAGTGACTGTATGATTTTGAGATCCATCTTTTCACACTGAGGACAACTGAGGGACTCAAACACAACTATTAAAAAACGGTTCAAACCTTTTCGGGGGTTGAAAACTTTTTGAATTTGAATATCAAGGTAAATTGTACTTAATTTGTCTTCCGGGAAACATGCAAGTATCTTCTGTTGCTTCCGAAGGGCAGTAGTAAATGGGGAAAAAAAAAAAAAGATATTTCAACAACATAAGAAAAATTTGGGCATCTTCATCCTGTTCAAAAGTTTTCACCCCCGGCTCTTAAAGCATCGTGTTTCCTTCTGGAGCATCGGTGAATATTTGAACCTTTTTTAATAGTTGTGTTTGAGTCCCTCAGTTGTCCTCAGTGTGAAAAGATGGATCTCAAAATCATACAGTCACTGCCAAGGACAAGGGTTCCCAAAATACTGAAGAGGGTTATTTTAATCATTTCAGCTATTTTGTTGGTCTTGTTGACTATATGTAAACATTTTTTATGCACAATATCATACTCAGGACTGTACTAAATAAAAAAATAATGTAAAAAAAATAAGTAAAACTTTATTTTGATGGTCCCTTTTGAACATTCTGTTGACAAGAAGTAACTTTGCACCTACATGTCAACTAACTCTTATTAGAGTGTTAGTAGATTGTCTACTTAATATCTGCTAACTATTTATTGTGATGGTCTCCCAACAGACATTCTACTGACTATAAGTAATTTTGTAGGTACACTTCAACTTCAACTCTAACCCTAACCAGTCTACTAATACTCTACTAACACTCTAATGAGAGTTAGCAGATATGTAGGTACAACATTACTTATAGTCAATAGAATGTGTTAAAGGGACCATCGAAATAAAGTGAAACCAAACTAACATGAATTTTGTATGATCTCTCTTATTTTGTTAAAATTATTCACATTTTCACAGATTCTGCAAGGGGTTCCCAAACTTTCACATTTTATCGGTTAAATCAAGAAGAAATAGTTCTTTAAGGGTACCACTTTTTACATTGTAGATTACAGCATCCAACATGGCGTCATGAAAAGGTGGCAAGAGGAGTTAAAAACCAGTGTTGAGTGTCAAGTCAAAGTCCAAAACCATATTTTCAAGGTGTTGGTTTTATCATGGACTCAGAAGCTATTGGATATAGTCGGACTCAGTCCTCTTTCTGTTCTAGTCTTGACTGGGACTCAACGCTCTCGGAAAAAAAAAAAAAAAAAGGTACAAAATCTGTCACTGGAGCAATATAGGTACACCTTTACACCTTTTTAACTACTAAATTGTGCATATAAGTACCTTACATTTTTGTACCTAAAATGTAGATATTACTACATATTTGTACGTTTTAAAAAGGTACTGCCCCAGTGACAGCTTTTGTACCTTTTTTTCAGAGAGTGAACCTCCTCAGGTCTTGGCAAGGGCTCATAGTCGAACAAGCTGGTCTTAATTACACTGGTGAGCATTTTGTTTGGTGGGACTGTATAAAAAATTCTGGTCTTATTTGTGGAACTCCATTTCAGAAAATTGCATTTGGGGTATAGAAAAAACTTAAACATGTTTAGCTGGATTGCTATGATTTAGTTGGAGAAGCTTCCTAAAGAGAATCTCAAGAGAATCTCATCAGTTTCAGGGGTTTTGAGGTGCTCATGTTGTTTTTTGAGGTAGCTGTTGGAAGTTTTAAATGACTAAAATGAGGTCAGTATGGACTGAGTGTGTAGAAGAACAGCATAGCGATTTTAAAATGCCACCGCAAAATGAATTCCAGAGCAGGTAATGTGTATCAGTGGTTACAGGATCAGTATTATCAACAATACACAAAGAGCTTTGCTTTACCCTGTTTCAGGGAAAGAAAGAAAAAAAAGGATGGAAATCCCTCTAACATTGCTTCCTGAGGTTTATTGACGGCCATGAGAGAATAATAACTGACAACTATGAAATGAGTGCTTGTTGAGCAGATTTTAAATGGGAGAGGCTGTTTGGTTGTGCCTTGAAGCATGGCAAACCTTTGAGTGTGGCTATGATCACTGATCCAGAGAAAGATCAGAGCAGAGGTTCGCTTGAATAACTGAAGAGAGTAAAATGGATTTACGTGGGTTGATGGTAGCAATTAAAACTAGTCCATGTAGTACAGGAAGTTTTTGTGCAATTTACAAGTGGTCTAGTGGAGAGTAAAAACGAGTGGAAACAAGAGGCAACACCATGGCCAAGGCCTCAAGGTCCAGCTTATACAAGGATGGAAGTACAGACACAAAGGCTTCAGAGATACCAAATGTAAATAGATTTGAAGCCACTGCTGCTTGCAGAGGCAGTATAACATTAAGCTCTACCTGGGGACAAACCTGTAGGTGGGCAAATAGAAACAGTATGAGGACACAATGGGGATCGAGGGAAGGGACTGTAATAGGGAGATCAAGATTTTGGTGGTTGTGAGCGTTGTACTAATCTAAGCTCATTGGAAAAATATGACTGAGGTTACATTTCTGCAAAATAATAGAACACATTATAAGTAACATATATATATATATATATATATATATATCAAGTAACTAGCATTACTTTTAAATTTACATCAAAATATAAAATATCAGAGTTATGTTTTCAAATAAGTAACCCAAGTTACTTTGTTTTCCCATTTATTCACTGACACCTCTCCTGTCCCTGTAGAGTGAGATGCAGAGGCACTTCCTTCAGCCGGAATATTTGATTCTTCAGCTTTCACTTTTGGTGTGAAAGGGCCTTTACAGTTACCAAAAATATAACCTTTGGGGTTTTTGTTATTAAAAACACATAAGCAAGCAAACCCAGGAGACAAAAAAAACTTTCCCCAGCACTTTCAAAGTGAAATCCCTTACTATACTTCATTTTTAAAAAATGTATTAAAAATGTCTTGAACGTAATTCAGTGTAAAACACACACACACACACACACACACACACACACACACACGTGACCTTGGACCACAAAACCAGTCATAAGGGTCCGTTTGTCAATCTTAAAGCTGAATAAATAAGCTTTCCATTGATGTATGGTTTGTTAGGATAGGACAATATTTGGCTGAGATACAACTATTCAAAATCTGAAATCTGAGGGTGCAAAACAAATCAAAATACTGAGAAAATCACCTTTAAAGCTGTTCAAATGAAGTTCTTAGCAATGCATATTACCAGAGAGCCGCTGTGGCGACCCCAGATAAAAAAGGGAGCAAGCCGAAGAAGAGAGAAAGAGCAATGCACATCACTAATCAAAAATTACGTTTTGATATATTTACGGTAGGAAATTTACATCTTCATGGAACATGATCTTTACTTAATATCGTAATGATTTTTGGCATAAAAGAAAAATCTATTATTTTGACCCATACAATGTATTTTTGGCTATTGCTACAAATAGACCTGTGCTACTTAAGACTGGTTTTATGGTCCAGGGTCATAAATGTGACATAAAAACACATTTGCTGAAGAACCCATGGCATTTTAGCTTGCTTCTACAAGTCTTTGAGCTCTTTTAGCATGACTTGTGTTTCACTGGACTGTTTCATTCATGTGAGAAAAAACATATGGAGCTGGTTATGTGATTCAAACATCAAAATGTATTTGTTTAGAAATCACACTCTGGTAAAAAGTGTTTTGAGGTTAAAACATAGTATTGTGCAATTAACATGCAAAATAAGACTTTATTAATTAGCTATCTGTCCTGTAATAATATTTGTGTGAAAAAGGAATAAAGACTGTTGATATTTTACTGCCTCTAGTGTTTATTTCAAAGTATGCTTTTGAAAAAATGCAGGCAGAGGCATGCTCTTCCAATGAGCCAATGATGAGAAATACTGTTGTCATCACAACACATGAATATATAGGGTTTACAAAGGTGCACAAGGCAGAAAGGAGGCAGTAGGAAGCTTTGAAGATCAAGCCTCTAAAACCTGGATTAACGAGTCTATGCTGTCAAGTACATCCAAAAAGTTCTGTGAGAGGGTAAAAATGGTTAAATAAAGACAAGCGAGTATAAAAATGTGAAACGGATACCTTTAACTGAAGTGAACTGGACTACCATCCCTCTACTGTAAAGTAGTTTGCAGGAAAAAGGATGTGGGCTGTGATATGGCAACCCACTGGACAGAAACCATAACACTAATTATTTGTTATTACTGGAGAAACTCCAAACTCCTGGTAGTGCAAGCGACAAGTACACCATAGCCTGTCTGCCCTCATGTTACTATTGGCAAACAAGAAAGTCACAAAACAAAGTAGCAAAAAAAAAAAAACAATGGTTCCATGAAGAACCTTTATCAGCAGATATCATTTTTTTTGCAGACTTGTGGGTTGTGAATGTGAATACCGTAGGAATGACTTATTCTTACTCATCAGTTATGTTCCATTGACAATTTATTTCTTTGAGTGACAGATACAGACTCTGTTTTACTGAAGCTAAGCAAACACAACAGAATTAGACACTTTTAAAGGTCTACCTTGGTTCAAAGTGTTTCAGTGGACAGTGATATAACAACGCACTGTGTGTCTGTAGGAACAACCTTGAAAAATGAGATATGAACTTTAAGCTCTGTGCTCAGCATATAAACAAATATAGATGGCTATGATATGCTCTCCTTTGTCTCTCAAGGTCAGGTATGTCCTTGATGAAGTAGGCCTGCACTGGAGGTCATGGAATCAGCACTGGAGCAAACGAATGGTCAGCACTACTGAAGGACAGCATACAGCCTCACTGATGGGAAACACTTGCCATTTTTTAATTCAATGTGCTTGACCTGATTTGGAATGGAAAATCCATCCAATGGAATCATAATATGCCTGAAATACCAACTTTTTGGGGTGGGACTACCTGCTTGAAAAAATGACATATTATGAAGATGTTTGGATTTTTTTTACAATTCTCTTGGGTCATGTAGTGCCATTATCCCTAAGAACACTGGCAATTGCACAACGAATGATAACTTATTTTAAATATTTGTTTAAATACATATATAAATAAAAATATTGCATTGCTAAAAAGTCTTTGTTTTGATCATGAGGTTGAATTGAAAATAGAAATGGATTTACATTATGAAATATTCTGCCTGCAGCAAGTGTTATAAGCACTTTTAGTGTTGTTATTTTCCCTGTTGCTCTTGCACTTCTAACACAGTAGGGAGAAAGACTTTTCGTGTCTTGATAGACTGGCTGTGCTCATTAAGAGCGTGCCCTGGTGAATTGTATTGTTTTTGACCAGACAGCTCTTTGTTTTGATTTTGTTTGTGTTGTGTTACGACCCGATCAGCTCTAGTTGTTATTGTATCTCTCTCTGACACATCATTGTTAATATTTGTTAATGAGTTAATTGTTAAAGGCAGTGCAGCTTTCTCTCTCTGATGCATTTCTTCTCTCAGATGCTACTCAATTAAACATGTATATAGTCTACTAAATTGACCAAAAAAGCAGTTATTAAATATACTGAAGCTAAAAAATACAAAAGATTACTAAATAGGTTTTTAGCTATTGGTTAGTATTAATCAATTGCCTGCATGGCCTTGCAATGTCAGCTGAAAAGTCGTTTTGGTTTCTCTTCAGGTGCAGCAAGTTATTACATTTTGATAAAATGGACTTTACTCAACTAAAAAGTTGTACACAATAAAAGCAGGAACATATATTGTTAAGAATGTGCAAGGTGAAATATTTACATCATTTATAGACTTCTGTCTTATTCTAAAAATTAACACAACATTATTTTGTAATGTTTTCTCTTGATGTTAGAATTTTATTTGTGATTGCAAAAGCAAAGATGTAATATACAGTAGATATTAGATGCAAACTAACATGAGTCAGGATATTAAGAGCAAATTAGTCTTCCTGCTTTAATAAAAAATTCTGATTATTAAAAAAATACAAGAGTTTACAAACTACATACAGTACTGAAAAAATGCTGCCCTAAAAATAATCTAAATTAAATGTTTTTATTCATATCAAAAATGTTATTGAACATCACTTAATGCACCTAAATATATTGATTTTTACCAATAAATCTCACTTGTAGGCAATAAATCAGGTAGTAATAGCTCTGTAAGATAACAATTACAAGTTCCCACTTTTTACAAGTAAATTATCAATTATCAATTATAAAAATACAATTATCATGTTAGAAATTATATTGTTCTGCTTTTAATTAAATATCTAAATATAAATATGTCAAATGATTTGAAATACAAACAGCATTTGTTAGCAATAAATATAAAACGTCTATCCAGACGTGGAGTGAATAGTGTGTGAGATTGAGAGAAGGGCAGCTGAAGTCACAGAGGACGGTGGGACAGTGGCTGAGAGCCAGATGTTGTCACAGACAGCTGCTTCCTAATGCAGAGACGGAGAATGTGATGACACATGCAAAAGACAGTAGCGCTCGTTCAGTTTTCCCATCTCCATATCATCCCATTCAACATCATGTATTTTCTCTGCGCAAGAAAGAGAAGACCTTACTTGTCCTACACGGCTATGGATACAGTATTATAACAAACCTGTGCCACTTACACACCCACAAGAATATATCCCCATGGAACTAAGAGAAATGCAATCTACCGCACTATTTTTATGCACACACACACACAACATCCAAGCGCTCAGCAGTGAATATCAGTGTATAATGAGAAACAAAGCCACCATGAACAATAACAGCAATAATAAGCATAACATATCCATGCATCTCTGACAATTAACATTGCTGCTACTATTTTTAACAATCCCATGGCAAATAAATGTTAGTTAAATGAAAAAGTGGACGATATGAAACGATTTTAAGGAAAGCATGTTCGCAACAACAACAAACTCTATAGGGTAAATACACACTGCTTTCTTACACAATCATGTGCGAAATGCATTCTAACAATTAAAGCGCAAAAGCTGGGAATGTTTGTTTGCAGGCTTCAAATAATTCCCTCATGGCACGAAGCATACTTTCCCATTCCGCTAATTGCAAACCATGCACAATAATGATAAACTAAATTTGGAAAATCTCTCCATTATGTTGCATTAGTTCCACAGTTTAAGGCAGCATCTAAGGAAATTAGTTATGAAAACAGGACTTGAAGGCTAAATTTTGCTGGTGTGTGTGATTGAGTGATGTGCTTTTGGTGTCCTGGAGTGAGAAAAAACAGCTTATTACATCACATAATTAACGGAAGCCCTGGGCTATGCAATGGAAATCCCTGAGGAGCATTTGACATTATTTGATTGTATTGATTGAGAGCGGAAAAGGAGCACATCAGACAGGCCTCACCCCAGAGAGCAACAGTCTTTGATACTAGTCTGCTGACGTTTTTTTGGACGTTTCCTCTCGCAGGGAAATTTCCTTTTATTGTTGACCATAATAAGACTGAAGCGAACATGTTCGCTCCTATTAAAACTACAACTCTATTAAGAAAGCGCCTGTGACTCAGTTCTGGGAGGTGATGCTGAGCTTGGATGGCCTTCCTCAAAGCATTCATTAAATGGTTGCTAATAGCAACATGCAAGAGAACATCTATGCAGTGAAAGCCTACACTAAATCATGTCTAACTTTTTCTGTGATGGCTAAAATATTATTCATAGCTTACGTCACTAAAGTACAAACCAAAACTGAAAAACACAGGTGCCTAATACACACTCGTATCCTACTGTATATGTTAAACCATCAGTGTTCTCTGCACTGAAAAAGGTCACCTAAAAACTAACTAGGTTTGTTTGCATCACAAATATTACTTACATTTTACCAACACAACTCATATGGAGTAAATAGCTTTTGTGACAATAGAATAGAATAGAATTCATACAAAATATGTCATTGCAGTACCTCACAGCCAAGAACCGTCTCGTCATGAAACATTCAGAAACAATATGGAACAAGAGAATATGCAACAGCATATTGCCTTATGCATAAGGTGCAATATGCAACAGCGTATTGTACCGTGTTTGGAAGGGGTTTTGCATCCGTCACAACCTGTACGCAACTTTTGCATGTGTGATTGGGGCTCAGAAAGTTCTGTGTTTGGAAAAGTAGCGTTCCCTATAATTCCGCACCGACTTTTAACCCTTCTAAGGGGGGAAGTTACGGTAAGATAGCATCTTTCATTTAACATCCAAGCTTTAGAGATGATAGATGAACGCACACAGAGCGGCAACCCTAAAACAACAGCATGAAGAGCTTGAAGGCGAACACGGCAAAAGGCGTCCTGTAAATGTGTTTTAAAAGGCTCTTACCGAATCTTAACACATGTGGCATCCCGTGAGAATATCCCACACACAGTAAGAGCAGCAACAGCCCAAGCCATCTCTGATGAGTTACCAGAGGAGAGCACATCTTCATGATGCCTGCGATACACTGCATGTCATTCCCCTGGATGGATCGTAAGATTCCCACTTATTTCTGCTTTGGAGGTGTTTTTGTCAGCGATGTGATCACGGCATGGTCACTGAGACAGAAGAGGACACTCCATCAGCGATGCTCCGCATGTCCGTCTCACTGCGCAAAGGAGCAACCTTCCGACCGGGCGTCCATGTTAGAGAAGGGAAATCCAGGAGAAATCCATGTACGGGTGGCCTGAAAGAGCGGAGCAATACGGGGATGAGTGATGAGAGCTAGTGTAGCGGATCGCTTGACGTGCAGGAGGCAGAAGCAGCGGCAGCGATGAGCGCAGGCTGCTCATGTAATGCTGTCTACTGCACTGCTGCACTCACACTGACGTCGAGCCGAGAGCAACGCGAGCGCAACACTGACCACTCACAACATCCATTTCCTACTCTAACATGCTTCACATCTCAAAGCGAATGCCGTGCATGGCTGTAACATCTCTGTTCATAGATATCACGTTCAGATGATGCTTCGGGCGCAGCCGTTTGTCCGTAAGCTCTCCTGCTGTGCCCCGCAGCCTCTACTGTCTCATGTATTTTATACAAAAAGATTTTTTTTTTCCACATAGTTTAAGAATCTAATAAATGATTGTAGTCGCACGAGACGAAAAACAAACACAAAACCCTACGACGCACGTGCTTTCCTATAAATGTTGAAATTGCACTTTTTTTAAATTTATTCTTTCTTTTTAATTATTAGCTTACTGCTCTCGTAAACTGCGACTGCTTTGAAAAAAAAATGAATAACAGTTTTGGGATAAAGTATCATTACTGGACAGTTTCTGCTACAATAAAACTATGATAGCTTGTTATTATTCATGGTCAAAAACGACTAATATTCTGAACGGAGATCTCATATAAATTATAACGATTTATTATTTTTGTAATGATATTTGTCATGCATATTCAATAGTTGACGTCTGAAGCCTAATCGTTTTCTGCGATAAATGTATGTGATGACATGACAGAAAGTAACAGTTCCACTTCGTGTGTGAGTGTGTATGTGAGCGCGCAAGTTCTCCTATTCTTTCAGTATTTGTTTCTGATCGACATAATACGCATGCTACTATATATATACACACACACACACGTATATATATATATATATATATATATATATACACGAAGGTGACAGCTGCAGCTAAGGTGCTCTTTGAGCTCTGGGGGCCTTTAAAACCAGGAAAGGGCCTAATGAGGACGAACCCTGTACAACTTAAATTAAAAAGACCTCGATTGTGCCCCTACTTTGAAAATAGGCTTAAGATGTGCACTAGAATAGATTGCCTTGATCTCATGTGAGCGCTGGTGGCTTTCAGCACCACGGACAGCGACGACAGAGGCTCCTCAATCCGCTCTACTGTATTTCATCAGTATCCGCATTCACATCGCTTTATACGGAATCAGCTGCCATCACCTCACAGCTGCAGGAACACACACACTCTTTCATCCTTTTGGATGGACCATTAAGGTTTTGTGTCCTCTAAGAAATGTCTCAGTATTGTATACAAGCCAAAATAATAAAATACAAATGTAATGAATGCACCTTATGCGCTTATGTGTCAATTTGAGAGGTGTGTGTTCCGTGATTTTATTTTTTCTGCAAAAAATACGTAAAGTATAATCAAAGAATCTTACATGTTTAAAAAAAAAAAAATAGTAAAAATGTATTTTATTTTATAATGATACACGTGTTTTTTCACGCCAGATGATGATCCGCTAACTAATCACTCTGGCAGCTCATACGGAATGAAATATCATGTTTGCTGTAGACAGTCTAGGTAGTTTTCCCATAGTTTTGTTTTTGGATTTCTTTCACTTGTGCGGTTTATGTGTTTATCGTCTCACACATTCAGAAGATCGTTTTTAAAGTGTACCCTTTGAGTCTGAAATGAAATGTCTCTCCAAAAGTGATGGCTCCCACAAAAGTAATTTAAGTGATGCTAAAAGACTCACCAACAGCAGTGACACACTATTTCCTGGCAAGGGCATATTTAATAACTTAGTGATGCTTCCTTCAACCTCTCAACAGACATACGTGCATGTAGATTCAGAGGGAGGTGTGTGTGTGTGTGTGTGTGTGTGAGAGAGAGAGAGACAGAGAGAGAGAGACTGTGTAAGGGGCGGTGCATTTTAAACTAGGATCGTGCAGTCGAACCCGGGGTCTCAACATGCTTTATTAACTCACAAGTCATCATAACCCTCTTTATAATTAAGGTGGACGAAAAAAAACAAGGTACCATAACATCACAACCACAACTCTCTCCTTTTTCCTTTCTTCTTTTTGGCAAGGACATTAATAGTTAAGCGTAACTGTTACCTCAGTCATTATTTGAGGTTTAAAAAGAAGCACATACAGCAGTCAGACCAGATGAACTGTTCCGTCCCAACTGTGAAATTTAAGCTAAACTTCAGTCGTTTCAGCGTCTAAATTAGATGTTAATTTCAAAGCAACGTAAGAGCCGAAAAAAGTGTGGTGACGGTGAAGATAAATGTCCTTACCTCGGTTGTTGAGAGCAGCTCAGGCTGATGAAGTGTGAGTACAGTGGGAGCAGTAGTTCATGTGTTCAGATGGAGGAGCCGCTCGGGCTCTGTGGAGGAGACACGCCTCCTGTCGGACGAACACAACTCCCGCTTAAAGACACACAGCTTGCGCTACGCTATAATTCAAAATAAATGTATTTAATCGATATATGCTTGGAATATAAATCATTTAAATCATTTAGAAAACAATGCAACGTATGCTTAACGTATGCTTTCAGCTGCCAATTTTACATTAAGCGCGCGCTGTAAGTGCCAGAAGACGGCGAAAGGAATTATTAGAACCGTGAACCATGTGTTGAAACTGCTGCTATATTAAGCATATTACCAACATTGGGGATGGAATTTAGGTGACTGCAGTATATTTTGCAATTCCGAACTGAACTGAGGTATAAACATAAAGTTAGAGAGTTATTATATTATTGTACATTATGGAATGAAAATAATATAAAGATCGTGTTAAACCACAAAAAAGACTAAAAGCTTAATTAATGCCATAAAACGCTACAGCGTTCATAACAAAAATGTTATTTTTTTTATTTTATTTCATGTTTTGTAACCAGTGAGATGCCTCACACAGGGAATTATGGGAATTAGGGAATACTATTTTCCATATATTAAAATATTAACTTTTCTTCATAATTTTAAATAATTTTCGTACTTTCATTACAATATTCTTCTTCTTCTTCTTGTGATTCTTCTGATTATTATTATTATTATTGTGCATTATTATTATAATTATTATTATTACAACAAAATATTTGAATATGTATATACTTTAAAAGGTTTTTTAAGTTTATTAATAATAATATAAAAGAAACAATATGTTTCAGCAAAATTACTTACATTGCAATTTAAAGTATGATATAATCTCTTTTAAATGCTAACTTTAACTAGTTAACAGGCATTTAAACATTATGTTCCATTAAAGCAGTATGCATTGGCCTCAAATGCTACCAAAAGCTATTGAGTCATTATTGCCCAGGATGTAAATCATGAAACTGTAAATATATTCAAATAGCTTAAAACTGCAACATAAAACATCTGTGACAACTTACCCCAGCATGTCATACTGCCTAATTTTAATGCGTCCCAGTGTAGTTTTATTGTGTTGCCTTGTTCACCTGTTCATTCATCCATCAGTTTATTGTCTGGCTAGCATAGTGTTTATTTGTACCACATATTTATTGTTGGTCCATATCCAAAAAATAAAAGAAAACCAACTTTCTTTGTCATTTCTGACTATAAGACAAGACACAAAGTCTTTTGTCCCTGACTGTAAGTGTTGAATGAGAGTTTGACCAGGCTAGTCTCGTCGAGTGTGTGATCAGAGGTATGGCCCAAATAATGAGATGGCTGCTTCTTGTGAACTGCATTTGAAATAGCCATGACAGCTCTGGGGGTCTTCTAAAGGACACACTCGCTATAGTCTCAGCTTTCTGTCTCTTATGTGTGTGCGGCTGTGTTATGAGGCTCTGACTACATGCGGAGGAGAGAGAAAGAAAGAAGGAAAGAAAGAAAGAGAGGAAGTGATAGAAGCAAGGCGTCTCATTGCTTTTCCCCTCTCTCTTTAATTACAACCAGTCTACCATATCGGAGAGGAAATTAATTATTCACCTAATCTGCCACAGGAAGAAATACACGTCTAATGAAACACACCACCAGTGCAACAAACAATAAGACACATGAACACAAAGCCATAAATAAGTGTACAATTATAAAAGGCTCTAATAATTGGACGCTAATGTATAGAAAGAATTACTTAATGTATCTTCTGTATAAGGAAATTATATATATACAATCAGGTCCATATATTTAGACACTGACACAATTTTCATAATTTTGGCTCTTGTATGTTACTAGAGTAGATTTAAATTTAAACAATCAAGATGAAATTGAAGTGCAGACTTTAAACATTGATTCAAGGGGTCGAAAAAAATATAACATAAAATGCTAAGGAATTACAACCATTTTTATACACAGACCCGCCATTTTCATGGGCTCAAGAGTTATTGGACAAATAAATCTAATCATAAATAAAATGTTTATTTGTAATATTTTGTTGAAAATCATTTGCAGGCAATGACTTCATTAAGTCTGGAAATCATACATCACCAGAGACTGGGTTTCCTCCTTTGTGATGCTTTGCCAGGGCTTTACTGCAGCTGACTTCAGTTGTTGTTTGTTTGTGGGTCTTTCTGCCTTTAGTTTTGTCTTCAGCAAGTGAAATGCATGCTCAATCAAGTTGAAATCAGAAGATTTACTTGGTCATTGCAGAATAGTTCACTTTTTTACCTTTAAAAACTTCTGGGTTGCTTTTGCTGTATGTTTTGGATCATCATCCATTTGTACTATGAAGTGCCACCCAATCAGCTTTGCTCAATTTGACTGAATCTGGGCAGACAGTATCCCTGTACACTTAAGAATTCATCCGGTTGCTTCTGTCTTCTGTCACATCATCAAAAAACACCAGTAACCCAGTGCCACTGCAGCCGTGCATGCTCATGCCATCACACTGATCCACCATGTTTTACAGATGATGTTGTATGCTTTGGATTATGCTTCCCATCGTTCTGCTACAGGTTGATCTTAATTTCAGCCATCCAAAGAATGATTTTCAGAAGTGGTCTGGCTTTTTTAGATGTTTTTTGCCAAAGTCTAATCTGGTCTTGTTTGCACCTTGTGGTTGGTGAACCCTCTGTATTTGCTCTTGTGCAGTCTTCTCTTGATTGTAGACTTTGACAGTGACACACCTAGCTCCTGGAGAGTGTTCTTCAATTGGCTGGATGTTGTAAAACATTTTTTACTTACCATGGAGAGGATCATCCAATCATCCAATCATCCACCACTGTTGTCCTCTGTGAACATCCAGGCCTTTTTATGTTGCTGAACTCACCAGTGTGTTCTCTTTTTTGTCAAAATGTACCAAACTGTTGATTTGGCCACTCCTAATGTTCTGTTTTACTTGCATGCAAAGCTTTTTTTGATCGCATGATGTGAGTTCAGAGAAAAAGCTTCAACTCCAGATCTTTTGCCTGCTTAATTGATGTAGAAAAAAAAATAAGGAATAGCCCACATCTGTCCATGAAACAGCTTTTGAGTCAACTGTCCATTTACATATTGTTCCTTGCTTTAATTCCTTGCTTTAAACCTTATTTCCAATTTTGATGATACTACCCTTAAATTAAAGCTCAGGGTGTGCACTTTCATTATTTAACTTGAATACGTTTTGGTCAACAGATAAATTAAAAAAAAAAATGTGTCAGTGTCCAAATATATATGGACTTGACTGTGTATATTGGATGAGATTTTCTTTTTAGTAAAAATAAATAAAACAAAACCAATATTACGTAAAACATAACATTGAAAAGTGTATAAATCATTCCTTTTTCTAAAGAAACATTGTCCAATAGCAACATAACATCGAGTCCACATCTCTCTTGCTTCCTCTGAGCCCACTGAGTTTCAATAGACCCCCTAAAGCATGCAATGAATTTGGTGGGGGGTAACTGAGAATGAATGGGGAAAAGTCACATGAGAGGAAGTAATGCCTCCATTGTGATATTATTGGATATGACCGGTTATATTCGGCTGTAATTGGTTCATGCGATAAATCCCACCTCGTGTTCATGCACGTTCCGAAGTTACAAGTTAGTCTGTATGAATAATATAATGGCATTAACAGGAAGACTTTAAAAAAGTAAAAAACTCACACCCTTAGATATAACCACGCTGTTACATCAAAATAAGACTTAAGGTGGCATGAAAACATAATCTGTGGAAGTTTTCAGTGCGTAAAACTTGCCTCACCCCAGCCAGGGTGTGTCACGTTGTTGCAAAGATGAGACCAGAAACAGAGATTAGGTGCAAACCTAATCGATAAGATAGCTAACCCAGTCAGATAAGATATTCCAGGCAACCTCCTCGGTGCCATGAATCCAGGATCTCATGGACCGTGTAGATTGAGGGTTGGTCCAGACTCCGGGAGGAGGGGGTTCAGCTTCAGCTCCGGTGGTGTCTGTGGCAGAGAGAGAGAATGGCTTAAAGGGGTCATCGGATGCCCATTTTTCACAAGTTAATATGATTTTTTAGGGTCTTAATGAAAAGTCTATAATATACTTTGGTTAAAAATTCTCAATGGTTGTGTAAAACAACACCCTTTTTACCTTGCCAAAATCAGCTCTGCAAAAATCATCTCATTCTGGTCGAGGCTCCTTTAAATGCAAATGAGCTCTGCTCGCCCCGCCCCTCTCTTCTCTCTGCTGCTTTGAGAAATTGTTTACTTTAGCCGCATTTAGCTGCTAAACTTGCTAATTAGCACATTATTAGGAAAGGCGATCGCAAAGATTCATAAAAAAACCCTTATACTCGCTTCTGCTGTAAATGAAGCTGGATCATGAATGATTCGCGCGAACATAGACGCATTTATGTCGATCAGGAGGTGCGTTCCCTTCACAAACAAACGTAATCTACTGCATCTTCAGTGCTCAGATGTCAGGAGTAAATGACGACCACTACATTCATTATTACATCCAGCAACACACCTCAATCGCTCAATCAGAGATATTCTTGTCTAACTTACATCCCTGCTCCGGCAACGAAACAAAGGGGATCTTACCTGATCTCAGGAAAGACGCTCATGTCACTCAATATCGTGGGAGCGGCCTCTGTCTGTGTGATGCCACAACGACAGGCATTTGAGAATGGCTCAATTTGAAAAAGGGAATATTATTTTTACAGATTAATTAAAAACTACTGCATGGATTTTTATCATTATAGGGTAGATTTTGTACATGCACTGCCAACACACGTTAATGTTCAAACAACATGTAAAAGTGAACTTAGCATCCGATGACCCCTATAAAGAGTGACACATGAAAGGTGGGGTGAACGCAGTACCTGGGTGGGAGCTGGAGCTGGTATGTCATGTTGTTGATCTGTCTCAGGATCATGAATGGACCTATGTAGTGGGGACTCAGCTTGCAGCAGGGCAGCCGGAGGCGCAGGTCGCGGGTGGACAACCAGAGGTACCGGAGGTAACGCCCGAGCTCTTGGATCTTTCTCTCAGTCTGGCCATTGGTCTGTTGGTGATAACCAGAAGATTAACAGAAATACCAAGGAGCTTGAAGAAGGCTTTCCAAACATGGGAGGTGAAGTGAGGACCCCGGTCCGACATGATCTCCTCTGGTAACCCAAAGTTAAAAAAGACATGCTGGAACAGATGTTCGGCGGTTTGCATGGCTGTAGGTAGTCCCTTTAATGGAATACGTTTACAAGACTTGGAGAATCTGTCCACAGTTATCAGCATGCAAGTGTTACCTTCAGAATTTGGGAGATCGGTCACAAAGTCCACTCCGATATGGGACCAGGGTCTCTGTGGTATTGGAAGTGGAACCAGTTTTCCTGCAGGTAGATGACGAGGAGTGTTAGACATGGCACAGACTGAGCAGCTCTGGACGTACCTGGTGATATCACTGTGCATACTGGGCCACCAGTACTGAGCCTGAAGGAGCGCGAGGGTCCGTCTGCTGCCTGGATGTCCAGAGCCCGGAGATTCATGAGCGTTGCCCAGAAGTTTCTGACGAGGCACATAGAGCTTTCCTTCTGGGCACTCTGGTGGATCAGGCTCCTGGAGGGTGGCGTTACGGATGTCCTCATCCAGGTTCCAAATGATCGCACTCACGATCACGTCAGGTGGTAGAATAGTTTCAGGTTCAATTGGAGAGTCGGCGGAAAACTGTCGGGAGAGGGAGTCAGCTTTTAAATTCTTGTACCCGGCCGGTTAGTGATCTTAAAGTTGAATCAAGTTAGGAAGAGGGCCCACCGGGCTTACCTGGGGTTCAAGCGTTTAGCTTCTCACAGGTATTGGAGATTCTTGTGGTCTGTGAAGATGGAAAACTGATGTGTAGCACCCTCCAGCCAATGATGCCACTCCTCTAGGGCTACCTTGATGGCGTTCACGATTTCCTACACCGTAGTTCTGCTCCGCCAGTGATAGCTTGCGAGAGAAAAATGCACAGGGATGGAGGAGAGGAGGCTCACCGACCGCTTGCAACAGCACCACTCCTAAAAAGCGTTGACCTCTACCGTAAAGGGAAGGTCCGGATCTGGGTGACGTAGGAGACCAGAAGATGGTCTTGAGTCGTTGGAACGCACTCATAGTGCCCTGTGGGTGTGATGAAGGCCGTCTTCCACTAGTCTCCCGCCTGAATCCGAATGAGGTTGTAAGCACTCCGCAGGTCCAATATAGAGAACACACAAGCTCCACGGAGTTCCTCAAGCATGGCTGGAACCAGGGGAAGCGGATAGGGCTGTTGTATAATCTGGGAGTTGATCTGACTGTAAACATAACAGGGACGGAGACCCCCATCCTTCTTGCCCACGAAGAAGAAACTCGAAGTGGCCGGTGAGGTGGATGGTTGGATGAATCCTGGTTGCAGGGCCTCCACGATGTACTCCTCCATTGCCTGGTGCTCCGGGATGGACAGTGGGTAGATTCTCCCCTTGGGAAGTTGAGCTCCAGGCAGCAGCTCGATAGCACAGTCCCATGGCCGATGAGGTGGCAGACGAGTGGCTGCCTGTTTGCTGAACACATCCTGAACCGCCATGTACTCCGCTAGGATTTCCGGGAGACTTCGGGTTCTGGACTTTCAAGAAATGAAGTTGCTGGAGGAACCTGAATCAATCAAAGCAGAGACAGAAATAGATCGTGTTGAGGTATGGAGAGTAACTGGTATTTGAGTTAGTTCATTTATTTCAACTTCAGATTGAATGGTACTCACCATGGGGCGTGGGGGTTTGACGGGGCAGTTGTGGATGAAGTGGCCATTATTGCCGCAGTACAAACATATTCCAGATAACAAACAGCGATTCCTTTCAGTGCAAGTGAGACGAGTTGAGTCTACTTTCATAGGTTCTGGTACTGGTAGGCAGGCAGCCACCAATGCGAACTGAGGAGCGGCTACAGGTGGCTGGCAGGCGGCTAGGCACTGTGTAATTCTGGCTGTACGTTGTAGAAAAGATTCCAGTCCGATGGTGTCATCATACAATGCCATGGTGGCGCGAATCTCCGGGTTGAGTCCTTGGTGGTAAGCACTGAGGAGCACTACCTCATTCCAGCCGCTAGCCGCCGCCAGCGTGCGGAAGTGGATGGTGTATTCATGGACCGAAGAAGAGCCTTGGCGGAGACGAAACAGCTGATCGGAAGTGGTGAGTGTACCGGTAATTGTACTGAAAACTTCAGAGAAACAGGTTGTAAACTGTTCAAAAGATTTAATAATATTGCTATTGGTATTCCAAATTGCTTTTGCCCATTGAAGGGCCTTACCAGAGAGGAGGGAAATGAGAAATGCGACTTTGGAGCTTTCTTTTGGAAAATGTTGTGGTTGCATCCGGATGTAAAGATCAACTTGGAGCAAAAAAACGCTCCACTCAGCCGCGTCTCCCGAGAATGTTACTGGCATGGCCATGGGACTTCCTGAGACAGATGTTGGTGCAGGTAACAAAGATGCCTTGAGGGCATTCAGCCGGTTGCAGTAGGTGCTCTGGTGCTCACAGTCTGTTTTGGTCTGGTCTTCTGTCACGTTATTGCAAGTATTAGACCACAAATAGAGATTAGGTTTGAGATTAGAGTTGAGCAAATGGAATGTTTATCTGAAAGTTTGTGCATAAGTTGCGTTGATGAAATGAGACCGTAGGGAAATGAAACGAGGAATCCAGGTAGTTTGCAGGAGAGTCCAGTTGAGAGTACGAGGAGAGGTCTGGAGCTAGCATCAGGGTGTGAACGGTAGACCAGAGAATGAGATACTGAATGCTGAGGGCTTATAAAGAGAGGAGCAAAGTGGAATCAGGTGATGGCAATCAGTAATCAGGTGATTGGGAGCAGGTGTACTGTGACGTAGATGGTGGGGGTGGCTGTGGTGAATGCCTGACAGGGTGAGGGTACTGTACGTGGTCCTGCAGTCTCTCAAAATGGCCCCTGCCTTTCCTGGAGGTGGGCAACCCACCCTCTGTAACCAGAATAGGGGGCCTCAACGTGCTCTCGTACCCACCAGAGTGAGGGCTAGGTACTGTTCACATCAGCCCCTGCAACTTATGGAGAACTGTCTGTTCCCAGAGTATGGGGTTATACGATAGCTTCACCCCTGGCCAGAGTGAGGCCACTTGGGCAAGGCATCCCTCTCTACCACCTCTGTAGCTCAGTTTCAGCCTGGTGTTGCCCTCGCCAGGTTGAGGGTATGTGGGCAAGGCATCCCTCTCAACAGCCCTTCGTTTCAACTTGTGGATCTCACTTCAAAGAAAAACGCGACGGTTTAAATAAAGATGGCACATAAAAACGCCCACGCCCAGTCGACCCTCCTCCATGGTCACGGCCCAATCCCAGCCGTGTCCGCAAATGGGGTGTCCCTCCCGATATATACCAGCACCTCATGGAGGGTGGATGTTTGGCCCATGACCTTTTTTTGACACTATTAAAATAGCATTAAAACAGATAGTATTAAATCACAGAGTGACTATTTACACTAAGTGCAAATAGCCCACCTTGTTGGCAGAGGACATTTACACAAACTCCGCCCACCAACATGTGATTGGGCTCGTCAACACTACAAAAGACAACTGTCCAACAACAGCTCCAGTGGCGTAGATGGTAAAGCGCATGCCATAGTCTTTTTAGCGTGATCGACCGGACTTTGAGTCTGCCTTTTGCCAAACTTTTTTTCCCTTTTCAAATCTCATATCATATCAGAAACACATTTATTTTCAGGAAAAATTAAGGAAATACTCTAAAAGTTGAAAATAAAGTATCAGGTATAGGGTGAGGGTAGGTGTAGGGAGGGCTTTATTGTCCCAATGGCATCTATTTAATAATATGAATTGAAATTATAATTTACACTCAATACATCATTATTGCATATTGTTTTATAATATACTACAACACTGAGGTGTAGATAATTGCCACTATTTGCAATACCTATCAGAACAATAAATAGCAGAAAATCCTGCTATTTTAACATAGTGTAAATAGAATCTATAGCTATTTGCATTTAGTGTAAATAGCCGCTGCCATTAAATTATAATTAGACACATAACATACATACACAAACATGCATACTGGTTGTAACATTAGGGCAAGCCAAAACATGGGTATCTTTATGGAAATGTGTGTGTTTCACTTATTTGCCATTGTAAATTATGCATTATTCCTGTGTTTTGTATGGGACACAAGGTAAATAAGTAAAAGGTGTAGTGTAGTACAAGCTAACTTGTGATTTATTTCACATTTCTACCATCTCACATCTTCAGAGTAAACGGGGGAAATATCAACAAGCAGCTTATCTCTGATCCTGTGTGGTGCAAGACTAATTTCTAGTTTTGAATGTCTTGTGTTCGCACCAATTATTTATGGTGACATCCCTATTAAGATCCCTCAGCTGCTTTTTGAATTAGAGAAGCGCTAATAAGGTCTTTCAGCAGTTTATACACTGCAGTCTGTAGACTTTAATGAGCCCCTGGTCGCCCCTATTATCCCAAACAAAGATGGAGGTGGATTACCGCAAAGGCTGGATCAGCCCATGCTCTCAGACCTCCTGTCATTCTTACTTGGAATGTGCCTCCTTAATATTAGTGAGGGAACACTGCATGAGGCAAACAAGCACTGTGATATTTGTGAATTTTGTGGCATTCCCACAAGATTATAAATGTGCTGTGTCTATGGGAATGGAGTAAGGGCTTGCTGGTTTTAACACAGGGGAAAATTGTGAGTTCAGTCTTTGTAACCTTTTCATTATGGTGTCCAGCTTATTCTCTCTCTCTCTCTCTCTCTCTCTGTCTGTTCACATTTCATAATAGTTGTCATGGTACTGTTACTGTGCTGGTTTGGCTGGTAAACAAATACAACATCAGACACACAAATTAATCATTTCCACAGTTGAACTGGTAGAACAGATATACCAACCATAACAGGAAAAGAAGGCAACTTTCATTGTTCAGAACTGTGAGCAGTAGGTTAGGTGTTAAAAAGCAGCACTCAGTCTAAATGGTCATATATCTGTTTTTTATTATTTATTTATTGTGTGTGAAATCTGTAAACAAATGACGCTTTAACATATTAGACACTTCTATTGTTCAAAACTGTGAGCAGTAGATTGATTGTTAAAGCTATGTGAGTGAGTGAAATTTGAACAGTGTTGAATATTCTTCTTCTTTTAAGAATGATTATTAACGGAATGAACTAGAAACAAAAATGTTACATGGTCAAAAAAACTTACAAGCGAATGATTATTCCAGGAAATTACATCACCATTATTAAGTGATTAAGTCCACATCTGTTTAAAGAAATAAGTAACTTGTGGCTCTTATATATAAAAATCCAACAGCTGTTCTAACAAACACTTTTTAGTAAACTTTACTTAATGTCTTAATTGTAAAAATCTAGTAATCTATGCTATTCACATACTATTCCTTGGTTACCCAGAAAAAAAACACTTTAAAATTAATTGATTAGTTTGAGTGCCATTTTGTCAGGGAGGGAAAAAAAATAAATAAATGAGTTTTTGAGGCAGGACAATTCTTAATAGACTTTCACTAATTTTCTCCACTTCTGCTGTTAACATTCTCTAGCTGCATTCACTCAAGTCATCTTGAATGTTGAATTGTCAATACAACTGAAAAATTTGATAAATTGATGTTCCCCAAAACATTTTTGTTTAAAGTCAACACTATAGTGATTAGTGTTCCCTTTGGTTGGGCACTTAGAACTTCATTTATACTATTGTAATTTTCTTCCTATTGATGCAGCGATGCAAGCGAAGGGAGGTAATGAATAGGTTGCTTTTAAAATGACCTAACTTCTAAACTAAATCATTAATTCTAAATCATTAATTTGTGTATTTTTCATGTCAACAGACAATCCTTGACAATTTTATTGCTAACATTTGTCATAAACACCTTGTGGAGCTTTTAATTGTGTTGATATAATCCTTCAATATTTGTGACAATATCTTGCAGCTGATCATGTTTGAGTCACAGACTTCAATATTCAGCATGCAAAACGCAATAATGCAACATTTTCTTTTTTAATTAATTGTAACAATACCTTGTCAATTAGTTGTCAACATGTGAAGTGGTTTAAAACCGTTCATCAAAGTTGTCCTAAAACCAAAACAATACCCGTTCTTGTCTTAAAACAACCAAACATCACATTTTCATTTTTGGGTGAACTATCCATTTAAGTCATTTTAAGACTTTCATGCATCATAAAACATTGTGCAATTTTTAAAACTTTGATAATGTGATCAAAAAGTAAAACAAACATGTTGGAGCCATAGCCATATGGGCAAGTCCTCTGACATATTGTGCCGTTGCGCTTCAGGTGATGTGAGTTTGAGTCCCAGTCCAATTTCCCTCTCTTCCCTTACATGATTTCCTACTGCCTTATCCAGGCCAAGAATCACAAAAAGCCATAGCTTAAAATTGAGAAATTGAGATACCTCAGATGTTGTGTTGCAGAAAATTTCACTTTTTAGTGTATCATTTCCTTTATTCACAATTATTAAAAAGTATGAAAAATTACTTTATTGTCTGTATTTGTATAATGGTAGCCATAGAGAGGGAAAAGAGGCATATATTTTGACAAAAATCCAAGCTATCATTTACATCACCACAATTTCCACTATAAAATGAAATAAAATTTGATGTATGGTGGAAGAGTTTGACAATATAATGTTTTATTAGCAAAGTTCAGGTGGAGCACGTTCAGGTAATCAACTTAATTTAGTATAATAATAGTATAATAGTAATATATATATATACACAATATACAGCCAACTTACATCTGTCCTACAACAGTTTTTCTAACATCCCTCCTCCACTCCAACTCCTCACTCCTGACTATTAATATCTCAGCTTGGGGATATTGGGAGTTCTCTGGGTTCGTGCTATATTGCTAGAAGACAATTTCATTACAGTTAAAAAAAACTTAGTTTTAAGAGTTTATTTTCTAAAAGTCCACTGGACTAAAATCATGTCTATCTGTCTACCTATCAGTTGTGGCAGAAGGTAGAAGCAGAGAAATAGGAACAGGAGTAAGAGGACTTTGATTGAGTGTCCACTGTGAAAGCATGGTGACAGGTGAGGGGCTGTTTTCCGTGAATGCTTGGTGGACAGCTGAGGAGTGGACAGCACCACTTTTCATTCACACCTTGAGAGGACAAAAGAAACAAGTATCAGATCTGAAGTGGAAAGCAAGCTTACCTGCTACTTCTCTCTCCGGCTCCCTTGTTGCCAAGAGCCAGTGACTGGAACTGCCCAGGCCGGAGTGACGCTGATAGGTGTGAAGATAACTTTCTGCCAATGCTGATCATGTCGATGGGATAATAGACAACCCTTGCAAAGGTCAGCAACGATGTGCAAGTAAACTTATCAGCAACTCATACAGCGAACAGCGCTCGTTTGCTTGTGTTCTAAGGAAATGACCAGAAACATACTCACATATATAAGTATGCGAATGCATGGTCAACATATTGCAAAAGCACCGTCCAGATGACAAGGCCAGATAAACCATATGGACAATTGGGCTCTTGCCCAGGGGCACCACATCCAAGAGGGCACCACCATGTCCAGACAGGGCACCATGTAGAGCTGCATAAATGTTTTCAAATAGAGCAAGATGTCATGCAAAGGCCAAAAAGTCAAGAGTCAAAAGTCCAGATTTGTTGCCTCCTTCTAGATGAATTCTCAGGCAATATTGTGCATGTTTTAGGGTCACTGGTTGAGATCCCCTCTCTTTATTTTATAATCAAGAACGGTCTCTTGTGCTTTGTGGCATCCAGGAGAGTTAAGACAGAGAAGTGGTTGGCCTTCCCCCAAGCTAAGACAGAGGCAGCGAGGGGACGCTTTTATCTTGGTGCCAGGAACACTGCCAAGAGAATTTCAGACATCTAAGGTGTGTCAGAGGACCTCCTGCAAGTGTCTACCCCCCTGCCCCTTGCCCCCTGCTGTCACTGCTAATCATAAAGTCCCCTTTAAGCACAGAGTTGGATCTCATTGGGCTGCTACCAGTGCCAGTCCCCAATAAACTAAGAATAATTCAATTCAATTCAATTCAAATTTATTTGTATAGCGCTTTTCACGATACATATCGTTGCAAAGCAGCTTTACACCAAATTGACATTTTTACAATATATGTAGTAGTAGCTTGATGTACATATGGTAGAGATGTGTGGTAAAGATCAAGTAATGATGTAATCAAACAGACAAAGAACACTATAAATTAGTAGCAGAATTCGGTAGTGCTGTATGTTTTCAGGGTTGGCATCATCTGAAGTCCTCTGTGGGGTTGGCATCATCTTTTCTTAAGTGTTCTGGATCAAGACTGGAGCTTGTGAATTCCTAGTTACCATGGGATGTCAATCCCATGGCAGGAACAGAGAACAAATAGGAACATAATTAGCGTAGCTGCTGTTCAAACTAAGAAAAGAAAGATTTGTTAACCAGAGCTTAAAGATTGATAATGAACATTTGATCAGATATAGCTGCAGAAAAAGTTTATGAGATGCATTATTTGAATGCTTGGCTAAAAAGATGTGTCTTTAATCTAGATTTAAACAGAGAGAGTGTGTCCGAACCCCGAACGTTATCAGGAAGGCTGTTCCAGAGTTTGGGTGCCAAATGTGAAAAAGCTCTACCTCCTTTAGTGGACTTTGCTATCCTAGGTACTACCAACAGTCCAGAGTTTTGTGACCTTAGGGAGCGTGATGGATTGTAGCGTGGTAGAAGACTAGTTAGGTACGCAGGAGCTAAACCGTTAAGTGCCTTATAGGTAAGAAGTGCTATTTTGTAGCTGATGCGGAACCTAATAGGTAGCCAGTGCAGAGACTTTAAAATTGGGGTAATATGATCATATTTTCTTGACCTGGTAAGGACTCTAGCAGCTGCATTTTGGACTATCTGTAGCTTGTTTATTGAAGATGCAGGACAACCACCTAATAGTGCATTACAATAGTCCAGTCTAGAGCTCATGAATGCATGAACTAGCTTTTCTGCATCAGAAACAGGTAACATGTTTCGCAGCTTGGCAATGTTTCTAAGATGGAAGAATGCTGTTTTTGTAACATGAGAAATATGATTTTCAAAAGACAAGTTGCTGTCTAATATAACACCCAGGCTTTTGACTGTAGTGGAAGTAACAGTACATCCGTCTAGTTGTAAATTGTAAGTCAAAAGATTCTGTGTATTGTTTTTAGGTCCAATAAGTAATATCTCTGTCTTATCTGAATTTAATAGCAGAAAATTGTTGGTCATCCAGTCTTTTACATTTTTAACGCACTCTGTTAACTTTGATAATTCAGAAGTTTCATCTGGTCTTGTTGAGATATATAGTTGAGTATCATCAGCATAACAATGGAAACTAATCCCGTGTTTTCTAATAATATTACCAAGGGGCAGCATGTATATTGAAAATAGTAGAGGACCTAGAACAGATCCTTGTGGCACTCCATACTTTACTGGTGATAACTGAGATGACTCCCCATTTAAATAAACAAAGTGGTAGCGATCAGACAGGTAGGATCTAAACCATTTTAAAGCCTGCCCTTGGATACCTGCATAATTTTGTAGTCAATCTATTAGTATGTCATGATCTATAGTGTCGAACGCAGCACTAAGATCAAGTAAAACTAGCAGTGAGATGCAGCCTTGGTCTGACGCAAGAAGCAAGTCATTAGTGATTTTAACAAGTGCAGTTTCTGTGCTGTGATGGGGCCTGAAGCCTGACTGAAATTCTTCATAGATATCATTTTTTTGCAAGAATGAGCACAGTTGAACAGATATAACTTTCTCTAAAATTTTAGACATAAATGGAAGATTAGAAATGGGTCTATAATTTGCCAGTTCACTAGGGTCTAGTTGTGGTTTCTTAATAAGAGGCTTAATAACCGCCAGCTTGAATGGTTTAGGGACGTGACCTAAAGATAACGATGAGTTGATAATATTGAGAAGCGGTTCTTCTGCCACAGGTAACAATTCTTTTAGTAATTTAGTGGGTACGGGATCTAATAGGCATGTTGTTGGTTTAGACACAGTGATGAGTTTATTTAACTCTTCCTGTCCTATAGCGGTAAAGTACTGCAGTTTTTCTTTGGGTGCGGCGAAAGAAGTTGACATATTAGATGCAGTATAATCTACATTGGTTATTGTATTTCTGATGTTATCTATTTTATCAGTGAAGAAATTCATAAAGTCATTACTATTAAACTGTAAAGGAATATTTAGATCAGGTGGCGTCTGGTTATTTGTTAATCTAGCCACTGTGCTAAATAAAAACCTAGGATTGTTTTGGTTATTTTCTATGAGTTCGCGGAAATGCTCAGCCCTAGCAGCTTTTAAAGCCTGTCTATATCTGGACATACAGTTTTTCCATGCAATTCTAAAAACTTCCAAGTTAGTTTTTCTCCATTTGCGCTCAAGATTGCGAGTTTCTTTTTTGAGGGAATGGGTATTACTGTTGTACCATGGTGCAATACGTTTTTCTCTAACTTTTTTCAATTTGATGGGGGCAACAGCTTCTAACGTATCGGAGAAGATGGATACACAGAGCAGTTGAGATAAATCAGGCAGGTTATTTGTAAATCTATCTTTGGTGGCTGGAACAATAGTTCTGCCAAGACGATAACGCGGAGCCATACAGTTAATATCAGTGATACGCAGCATGCACGATACAAGGAAATGGTCAGAAACATCATCACTTTGAGGTATGATATCTATATCAGTAAGATCAATTCCATGCGATATAATTAAATCTAGCGTATGATTAAAATGATGAGTGGGCCCAGTGACATTTTGCTTGACTCCAAAAGAGTTTATTAGGTCAGTAAACGCAAGTCCTAACGCATCATTTGTATTATCAACGTGAATGTTAAAATCGCCAACAATTAGCACTTTATCAAAATTAACCAATAGTTCTGAAAAGAATTCTGCAAATTCTTTTAGGAAATCTGTATATGGTCCTGGCGGTCTATACACAGTAGCTAAAACAAGAGATAGGAGAGATTTCTTTTGCATATCTGGCAGAGTAACATTAAGCAAAAGTATTTCAAATGAAGTAAACCTGTATCCTGTTTTCTGAGTAACACTGAAAATATCACTATATATTGTTGCAACACCACCACCACGACCACTCTGACGGGGCTCATGCTTATAGTAGTAGTTTGGTGGAGTAGACCCATTTAGACCAATATAATCATTAGGTTTTAGCCAGGTTTCAGTCAAGCAGAGTACATCAAAACTATTATCTGTGATCATTTCATTCACAATAACTGCTTTGGGTGCAAGTGATCTAATGTTTAGGAGCCCAAGCTTTAAAAATCGTTTCTGTTTGTGTATTTTGCTTTTTTCTGGTTTAATTACGATCAGATTTTTTCTAGATCCTGCATTAAATTTATGTTTTGACCTCACTATTCGAGGAACAGACACAGTCTTTATAGATTGGACAGTGCAACTACTATCATTTAAGCGTTCAGAACAAAAGCCATCATAGCAATCATTTGAGAATGTACTTACTAGTCAAATGGAGCGTAGTGTCCTGGAGATGTTGTCCGACAGCAGCTCCGCTCCGACTCTGCTGGGGTGCAGGCCATCCGCACGGAAAAGCCTAGGACGTTCCCAGAAAAGATTCCAATTATTAACAAAGAGCAGTTTCTGTTCTTTACACCATGTCAATAACCATTCATTTAGAGCAAGGAGTCTACTGAACCTTTCGTGCCCACGTCGATACGTGGGAAGCGGTCCTGACACGATGATCCTCGTCGCGGGCGACGTGCTGCGAACCGTCTCGATCAGGCTGCTGAAGTCCCTCTTCAGAACCTCCGTCTGCCGCAGCCTGGTGTCGTTCACCCCCGCGTGCAGGACGATCGCGCCGACGCTCTCGCCGTCCTTCAGGATTGCGGGTATCTGCGCAGAAACATCGAGAACGCGAGCACCAGGAAAACAGTGGGTGTGGACTTTACCTTTAGCTAAAGTAGCACCTACGTACCGGACAATGGAGTCTCCAACGATCACAGCGTCGCGTTCCGTCTCGCGGAGGGGAGCGAAGCGGTTCCGGGTGGAGATCTCGAAGACCGGAGGCGGCGGAGGGGGCGAGGTCCTCGGCCGGGGCCTGGCTCGCGTCTTCCGCTGCTGCTGCACCCAGGGTCCGTGGTGTCCCGGCGCCGGAGTGAAGGACATCTGGGAAGATCGCGTCCAGGGTGCACGGGAGCTGTGCAGAGAAGCACACGGAGTAGAGGTGGTCAGAGTGTTAGTATCGCGCTGTATACTCACCCGGGAGGATTCCAGAGCGGCCCTCCGCTCTCTCAGCTCCGTCTGCCGCACCAACAGCTCCTGGATCTGCTTCTCCACGGCCTCCAGCTCGAGCTGCACTCAAACGTGTCCTCACCTGCACTCAAAGGTGGACACAAATTCGCCATTAAAGCAAGTAACAGTGAGTAAACAATGGAAATGTGTGTAAGAAGTGTGTAAACAATGCAATCAGGATTAGCGGCAACCACGCTGGTGCTGCTAACGGGCTATAAGCTAGCGACTCGGGAAATCTAGACAAAACTAGTGATAACAAAGCAATCCGGATGTTTTAGTTGTAGAATACAATAGGGGGTATATTCACACGTTATAAGAATTGGCTGTGTTCTTGAAAGACCCATTACAGTTTATACTTCAAATCAGACAGCTGTTTCGGGTAAAGCGGGGTAAACTGTTGCATGTACACATGCCCATTTATCATCCACAGAATGGTTCAAACAGGCCTCCAAAATAATGGTGCACAAATTGCAACAGAAGTTGGACTTGACTTGGTCAAGTAACTTTTTGTTAAAGCCCAAGAGATCATAACATGCTGTTTATTATAATTGCGCACTGGGCCTATTTAGACTTCACCACTTCATGCAGTTTCTCTAATCAGATCGCTAAATGATTTGTTAAAATGGTTCCATTTACACTTGGACACAAACACTTGGTCTCCCCACCCTGGTGAAAAAAAAACAGCATATGCTGGTAGGTATGTTTTGATGCTGGTTTAAGATGGTCCTTTGCTGGTTTATGCTGGTCTTAGCTGGTCATGTTGCTGGTCAAGGACCAGCATAAGCCAGCAAAGGACCAGCTTAAACCAGCATCAAAACATACCTAACCAGCATCCCAGCATCAAAACATACCTTCTAGCATACAACAAAGTTTGTGTCACCAAAAGCAACAGATATGTGGTGTGCTTTATTTATCATTAGCTGATTTCAAGAACAAAGACCACAACAGGACAGAAAGAAACATTAGAAAATGCATTTCTGCTTGCCATAGATCTGTCGAGATGCGTTTTACTTTAACTAGTAAATTAGTAATCAGTATACCTATAAGTTCACTTTTAGTATACTTGCAGTACAACTTGAAAACAGATGTAAACTAGTTGTGTACACAAAGTTTACTTCTGTTGTACTTAAAGTATACTTTTATATACTAAAAAGTGCATGGGCCAATTTAGTCCCAAGGAGTATTGAAACAGTACATTTAAAAGTATACTACTAGTACACAATATTTGTATACTTACTATATAAAGTATACTTAAAATATACTTGAACTTGCTTAAGTATACATAATAAAATAAACTTAAAGTTTACTTTAATAATAAAGAATCTAACATTCATATTTTGGTTTACAAACTATATTGTTTCATCAGTTCGTCACGTTATCACTCAGCTAATGTATCCACCATACTTGTTTTGTTAAGTGTTTACAGTTTAGCAGCTAAACTTTAGCTGTGGGCACAATTCACTTGCATAAATGTTAAACAAAACGTTTTTATGTCAATATTTTAAGTACAGACTGGAGCACTATATAGTTGTTTTATGTAAAGGTGCATGCTCAGGGTTGCCAGGTTTTCGCAAGGTTTCACAGATGTTTCGAGAGGGGTCCCCCATTAAAAATCGCATTCCGGGGTGTAAAATACATGCTTTTTTGTCAGGATTCCCCTGGTAAATTTGCATTTGAGGGGCTAAATATGACATTATTGGAGTCACTTTAACCCACAACATCAAAAACAACCACAGACTTGGCAACACAGGTGATAGCGCTTGCTAACTTGCTCAAGTACTCCTCTCTGTGCCAATAACAACAGGCTTAGCCAGCTGACCAATCAGAGCAGAGGAAACTTATGGACGGGAGAGGTTTACAGATATCAGATTTCAGAACTACTTGAACGTACCGCTTCGAAATCATTGGCAAATGACTCTATGTATAAATGTATATTCTAAGAAAATTTTCTGACCTTACATGCATTTAAACCTGTTGTAGGGGACTCCAACACAATATTAGGACACTTTAATAAACCATATCACCTGGTCTTTAAGCTCACGCACTTCTCATAGCCCTTGCGACGGTGTGGCCTCAACAACCAAATGCATATTCACTTGACTCTACTCTAGATGTGTCTGAAATGTGTCTTTAACCACCTCACAAAGTGGCTTGTGCATATCAGATGGTATTTATACCTGGATGTTTCACTGTTATGATTTTTAATGATAGAAAACCTTTAAAGATTAAAAAAATGCTTATACAGCGCAACTGTGCTCATGCCGACCTGAGTTCGAAACCCCGTCTCGTGGTACTTTGCTGATTCCGCTCCCCTCTCTTTCCACCCAGTACTTTTCTGTCTACTCTATACTGTCCTATCCAAATAAAAGCATAAAAAAGCCTATAAATAAACCCTTAAAAAAGAGCTCTGCAGTGAACACCCTCTCCTGTTTTTAATGTTGTAATTGGTGATTCACCTGAATGAGAAAGATTCCAAATCAAGACGGTTTAAACATTATACTCCGTTGGTTCAAAGTGTGTTCAGAGTGTAATGTCCGTGGCACAATGCAGGCTGTGCATTTTCAAGTGGCATCCTCCAGCTAAGCAACTGCCACTGAGAATAGGAATGATTACTAATAGCTTTCTACAGGTGTGACATACCTTCTTGTTTGTGTAACTCTGATAGCACACCTACGTCCCATGGTGGCTGTCACCGGTTCAATCCCTGTTAGGAGTGGGCTGAGCGGAACCGGCTCTGCATTGGTGTCGTGACTCGGATAGGAGAGAGGTTGAGGGGGTGAGTCTAATGGAGACCAGCTGGTAAAGGATTTGAAGTAAACTTCACTCCCCTGACCACCAAAGATGCACAAGAAGATGTGGTCTTTAGCATCCTTGTTACTGCTGTCACCAGTTCAAGCCCCACACTGAGCAGGCCAAGCGGATTGCATTTGCAACTGTTACTTCATGTAGAAGTGGGAAAATTTTGATCAAAATAAGCTGCAAGATGGTTCTTTAACATATCAGAAGATGTATTCAAGTTTTTTAAAGCATTTTAGTATTATACAGAACTACTGCAAAATGATAAAGTGCAATACTGTGTTTTATTACTATTTCACTAATGTGAATGATAAAATATTGAATCAGTCTATAATGCTGTAGCTGATGCAACAGTGCAGTCACAGTATTGTAACAGTATATCTTTTACCGTGTCATGAGTGCTTTTGCTAATTAGTAGAAATGCAATTAATGTAAGCCGAGAAGGAAAAAGGGTTAGATCACAGGTCAACGTTCACAGTGTACCCTTTAACTCATCACTCTGCACTGTCTTAATAAGGCTGGTTAGATGCTGGCTGTCAGAGGGGAATAGGATTACAAAGAACCAAAAGAGAGAAGATTACTTGGGAGAAGAAGATTGCAGTGCCCTCATCATTCCCAGCGCCAAATAATTGTATGAAATCGCCAGCTGGGGAAAAATATATGTTAACCATTGATTGTGGATGTGAAGCGGCTGCCTCTGGGGGTTTGTTTTATGTAATTTTACTTCTGCAGCACACTCTAATTCAGATTTAATCACCAGAGTAGAAAGTGAAGTCCAGGTGATTGTACACTCCAAGTCAATGCCGTTGGTGAAAACACCTTTGCAGAGGAAAATAAAGCCTTTAAATACACTGAACACCTTTGCAGAGGAAAATAAAGCCTTTAAATACACTGACTTTTTTCTTACAAATAAGGCTGTTCTTTTCTTCAGGCTGTGAAAAGTTTTTAACTGATTTCCCTGCCCCAGAAACAGCCCTGCTTCAAACCTGCATCATTGTTGAGCCTGTGTTAATGGGTCGGGATGCTCAAACTAACAGAGTAATGTTTTAATAGCATCACAATGCTTACACTTTTGAGTAAATTGCCCCAATAATGCCTTACTTATGGTTCTCTCTGCATATGAGAAAGGTTGGATATGAGAAAAAATTAGGATCAAAAGTTACACATTTATTGCCAAAACTTTGAGCTCATTTTTTTTGGATACAACTTTCATTAAACTGAGTGTTGTAAATGTAAAGTATCCATTCGTAATACATAAAGCAGGGTTCCTTAAATCTTGCCCTGAAGGGCCAATGCCCTGCAGAGTTTAGCTCCAACCCTTATCAAACTTACCTGCCTCTGAGTTTCCAATGATCCTGAAGACACTGATTAGCATGCTCAGGTGTGTTTGATTAGGGTTAGAGCTAAACACTGCAGGAATGTGGATCTCGTGGGCCAAAATTGAGGATCACTGACTTAAAGGAAAGGTTCACCCCAAAATACAAATTTGCTAAATATTTACTCACCCTCAGGCCATCCAAGATATAGGTGAGTTTGTTTCTTTATCAAAAAAGATTTGGTGAAATTTAGCATTACACTGCAGTCATGTGGATTACTTGTTGGACTTGAACTGATCAACAGATTCAGTTAACTTAAAAGATTGTCTGCTAACTGAAAATTGCTGACACAGTATTCTGTAGGGCAGGGGTGTCAAACTCAGTTCCTGGAGGGCCGCAGCCCTGCACAGTTTAGATTCAACCCTAATTAAACACACCTGATGCAGCTAATCAAGTCATTCAGGCTTGTTTGACAACTACATGGTTTGTGTGTTAGAGCAGGGTTGTAACTAAACTCTGCAGGGCTGCGGCCCTCCAGGACCGGAGTTTGACACCCCTGCTATAGGGTGTTTTCACAACGCATCATTAATCGGCCATATTAGCAGCACTGGACATAAACAATGCTACTGAACTAACGTGCGAAACGTGCATATTTTGCTAATTATTGCTTCTGAAAATGGTTATTTATTGTCATGTTTTGTGATAGACTGCCAAAAGTTATAACAGATCAAGGAGAAGAGATCTGAGGCGGTTGTGGTTGGCCAAACTGCACCAGGATTTCCAGGTCAAGAATCTTGACAACATTTGTGTTTGTTCTTATTACACTGACCAAAATTATAAACGCAACACTTTTGTTATTGCCCCCATTTTTCATGAGCTGAACTCAAAGATCTAAGACTTTTTCTATGTGCACAAAAGGCATCTCAATTTCTCTCAAATATTATTCACAAATCTGTTTAAATCTGTGTTAGTGAGCACTTCTTCTTTGCCGAGATAATCCATCCACCTCACAGGTGTGGCATATCAAGATGCTGATTAGACAGCATGATTATTGCACAGGTGTGCCTTAGGCTGGCCACAATAAAAGGCAACTCTAAAATGTGCAGTTTTATCACACAGCACAATGCCACAGATGTTGCAAGTTTTGAGGGAGCGTGTAATTGGCATGCAGACTGCAGGAATGTCCACCAGAGCTGTTGCCCATGAATTGAATGTTCATTTCTCTACCATAAGCCGTCTCCAAAGGCCTTTTAGAATATTTAGAAGTACATCGGACCGGCCTCACAACCGCAGACCACATGTAACCACACCAGCCCAGGACCTCCACATCCAGCATCTTCACCTCCAAGATTGTCTGAGACCACCCACCTGTACAGCTGCTGCAACAATCATTTTGCATAACCAAATAATTTCTGCACAAACTGTCAGAAACCGTCTCAGGGAAGCTCATCTGCATGCTCGTCGTCCTTATCGGGGTCTCGACCTGACTGCAGTTCGTCGTCGTAACCGACTTGAGTGGGCAAATGCTCACATTGGATGGCCTCTGGCACTTTAGAGAGGTGTTCTCTTCACGGATGAATCCCGGTTTTCACTGTACAGGGCAGATAGCAGGCAGCGTGTGTGGCGTTGTGTGGGTGAGCGGTTTGCTGATGTCAACATTGTGGATCGAGTGGCCCATGGTGGCAGTGGGGTTATGGTATGGGCAGGCGTATGTTATGGACAACGAACACAGATGCATTTTATTGATAGCATTTTGAATGCACAGAGATACCGTGACGAGATCCTGAGGCCCATTGTTGTGCCATTCATCCACAACCATTACCTCATTTTGCAGCATGATAATGCACAGCCCCATGTTGCAAGGATCTGTACACAATTCCTAGAAGCTGAAAACATCCTGGTTCTTGCATGGCCAGCATACCCACCGAACATGTCACCCATTGAGCATGTTTGGGATGCTCTGGATCAGCGTACATGACAGCGTGTTCCAGTTCCTGGCAATATCCAGCAACTTTGCACAGCCATTGAAGAGGAGTGGACCAACATTCCACAATCAACAACCCGATCAACTCTATGTGAAGGAGATGTGTTGCACTGCATGAGGCAAATGGTGGTCACACCAGATACTGACTGGTTTTCCCCCAAATAAAGTAAAACTGCACATTTTAGAGTGGCCTGTTATTGTGGCCAGCCTAAGGCACACCCGTGCAATAATCATGCTGTCTAATCAGCATCTTGATTTGTGAACAATATTTGAGAGAAACCTTGAGAGAGCCTTTTGTGTACATAGAAAAAGTCTTAGATCTTTGAGTTCAGCTCATGAAAAAATGGGGGCAAAAACGAAAGTGTTGCTTTTATAATTTTGGTCAGTGCATTTACGATCAGGTAGGTGAAATATTAGGCTAATATCTTAATTAATACTGCTCGCACATATCTGTACCATCTATTAATTTTAGTTTTTCAAAATATTGCGCCCTTTCCTGTTTAGGCCTACTAAGTCCTTCTCTATATGATTTAGCAGCTTCCGCACATTTTTTTCCTGTGTTTTAGACAGCATAAATTAGCAGAACAACATATTCAGTAGTACATTAACTGTGCAATTCATGCTGTTGTTTACATCTGAGTATTGCCAATATTGCAGCACACCTGGGTAACTGACCACATCGTGATGTAAGTGTAGGGTTGTAACGGTATGAGATTTTCACGGTATGATAATCGTCTCAGAAAATATCATGGTTTCGCGGTTTCGTGGTATACGGAATTAAACTATCATTATACTAAACACCTATGAGTTTTCAGTTAGTGTATTTGATGATTATTCTTTTATATAAAATTATAAAATGATCATTAAGTGTTCTCTGAGAGTAGCTCTGGATATGTTCATGTGTTCACGTCTTCACATAGTGAGACAGCAGATGCTTTAAAAACCATGAGCATCATGCGTACTGGAGTGTGTACTAGATCTACTAGGCGAAACGGCGCTGCTCATTCATACAGAGACACAGAATATAGAATTACAATATATGGCAGCCTTTTTGCGCTGTATATTCACAGACACGCATATCGCGATTTGATTTACTGCACAGCTATATTTTGATTTATTCATCCATCTATCTATCTATCAAATCGCACATTTTACGTGGCATCTGTATTATACTGTAATTGACTCCAATTACATGACTGGATTCCGGGATTCCCTCTGCATCACAGAAATAATACAGCTTTAAGTTATAAATGGAACTTACCTTTATCTTCACGGAGGGATGGTGTTCGCGAATATGGGAGAACATGTTCGACGTATTTCCTCCTTTTGCGGCCACTCTTCGTCCACATTTCTTGCAAACTGGATATCCATCTTCAAGGACAACCCCACGATCATTTTTCGGATACCCAAAATATTCCCATACTGCAGATTTTAATTTTTTTTTCAGCGGGAGATAGAGATTAGAATTTGCAGCCTCTGTATCGGACATTTTCGCCGCTGTGCAGGTATGGGTGGAGTCTAAGCAGTCAAGCGGAAAGAAGTTGCATATACACGGCAGCGTGGGTGAGATCTGGTTTCATTTATTTTTATTTTTTTTCAGAACCGTGGATAAGCAAATGTGCATGATATGATAATCGTACATGTCAATATCACAATAAACCGCCATACCGGTATACCGTTACAACCCTATGTAAGTGCAAACCCTCTATAACAGCATTCAGTATTCTTCCCACACAAATGCATACTTCATAGAATTTACTTTTTAAACAGTGACAAAATAAGTTCTTCATCAAACATTGTGCTTACTCTGAAAGCATGGAATTTTGGATGTAAAGACTATGCCTGCGGTTGTATGCAAAGACTATCATGACATATTTCTGTAGGCTAAAATCAAGAAACGAGTTGGGGCCATATTTTCTAAACAAGGATAATTAGCGCAAGGCGCGATTCCATAAAAGCCCTGATGGGCACAGGTGATCTACTGACAATGTGCGAATTAAAGAAAGCAGATGCAACATCTCATTTCCATAATGACCAACTCAATCTACCAAGAGCAGCACATATTAGCATAAAGAAATGTTCACATAACATCTTCCTCTGGCATTCCAAATAAATTAATATGAGTGAAAAAAAATTATCTTCCTTCTATCTCGTGCTCTCTGTTCTCTGCAGTGCCTTCTACAGCAACAATCTCAGCCGTCAAGAAACAGTGTATGTAAATACTCTCCTCCCATAAATTGTGTCTGATAGGTACACTCTTACAAATGCATAGGTGTATGCAGGCCCATAGGTGGAGTTTGCGGGGCAAACCTGTTTATTTATTTGTGCTATTTACACAATGTTTTTTTCAAGTTTGTAGGTGTCCAGATTTAAAAAAAAACAAAAAAAAACAAATGTAAAATAGCACTACATAGTCTTTACTGTATAAATTAATTATATATTAATTCTTGAAAAAAGAAAAAAAAAAGAAAAAGTAATTCAGTGAAGAGCAGTGAGTGATTTTCTTTCTTTCATTTTCTTGGATTAACATTAAGGACACCGACAGCAGCTA